>JAODPA010127134.1:0-45344 GCA_025585075.1 Nepenthes mirabilis
AAAATAAATCGATGGAATTGAGTGTTGGTCAAGCCCTTCACAACCTCTGCACTAACGTAACTCAATTAGGGTATACGAAAATCTCTTGATTCCTCCCTTTCTCCCAACAAAACCAAAGAATCCCTTTCCTTTGCCTGATCCGATAGGATAGTTGGTAGCCCGTTGGGGCTGCGCCTCCTCTGTCGTCCGCCATCTCTTTCTCTTTTATTTCTCAATGTGAGATCTAAACTCCAAAATTTATTTAAATGATGATAAATTTAAGAAAGTTAATGAATTATTGATGTTAAGTTTAAGTTTGGGTTAAAAGCTAAGGTTAGAACCAAAATTGTTTATATTCAAGTGACGCTTGAGGTGCATTTCATCTATGAATGAACATATTTTGAACAGAATTATTGCATTTGAGGTACATATGAGAGGTCTTTGTACATGCTTAGTTTAGAATAGTGGTACTTGAGGCATGTTCATTAAGCACATATAGGCAAGCTTAAAGAAGCTTTTATACCTAATTCGTACCTAATCAGTGCATGTGAGTCAACCTGTTATTAAAAAGCTCATTGGCTGATTTCAACTCACTTTTGATAGACTTTCAAGAAAAGAAAGAGAAAAAAAATAGAATAAGAGAGAGAAATAAGAAGAAAATGAGTCTAAGTTAATTTTAGGTTAATTTAAGCTATTATTTTAGTAAATTAAATATAAGACATGTATATTTACTTCTATTTCTTATTTTGTTGCTAATTTTGTTTAAATCGCGCATAATTTTTTTATTTAAATACTCATATATACAATATTTACTTCTTTTGATTATGTCTTGCATGTATGATATTTGATTTTCATTTCATAAGATTTTTGAAAGCTTATGTATAGCGATTCAAGTCCATGTGCTAACATTTTGTTCGCGTTGGGTAGAAGTTATGGGCCTACGCCTACGCAATTTTATCCTTTGTAGGATTCTTGAAAGAAAAAGTATGTTATCATGGAGATGACTATTTTTTCTATGAGGTTCATAATCTCTTCTTCTCCATAGGCTGTGAGATCCAAGATAATAACTCTCACATTCCACCATACTTAAGGATTGACATCTTTATTATGTATGACACAACTCATGAATGACCAGATTCACGTTTGCATACTTCCCGTTGGAATTGTCTTAAATACTATTGTGTAGCAACTCAAATTCACACTTGATCAAGCCTTACTGTATGAGTAGGAGCTAGATAAAATAAAAGTTTTTTAGGAAAAAGAATGCGAGTCAAGGAGAGTAAGAGACAAAATGTTGCTTACAAGCAAA
This sequence comes from Nepenthes mirabilis, assembly GCA_025585075.1. Lineage (NCBI taxonomy): Eukaryota > Viridiplantae > Streptophyta > Magnoliopsida > Caryophyllales > Nepenthaceae > Nepenthes > Nepenthes mirabilis. The sequence goes on from JAODPA010127134.1 coordinate 1,289, forward strand.
TGTGAGCTCATTTTAATTGTAGCCAATCTAGCTATATGATTAATGACTGTCCCTATCCCTAAAGGTAACTAACTAGAAAGCCAAATGCTTTAGAAAAAGTTTTTGCTGTAATGGCCAAGGAAATTGATGCATCTCCTTTGGTAGTAGAAGGTAAGATTTTAATATTTTAGAATTCAGCATATATATTATTGGACATGAGGTTTACTCATTTTTTTATATCTCCTAAGTTTATATGTTATTTGTATTTATTACCTAGGATTATTGATTATTCTTTAGTGAAATATATGCCTATGGATACATCATTGATAACCAATATAGTATATCTTAGCTTTGTAGATTGGGTGTATGAGTTTGAGTTGGCGATCTCTCAGATCATTCCCCGTGCATTTTGTGTCCTGTCGATAGTACCGCCTGCAAAAGAGGTTTGTTTTGTTTCAATAACTTCCTCATCAAGAGTCCAAATTTTCTCAATGTTGTTAGGGAGGGCTGGACTAATGAAAATCCTGATAACCCCATGTTTCGGTTAATCACAAAACTGAAATATGTGAAATGCGCCCTAAAGACCCTAAATGATCATGTTGGTGATGTTTATGAGGAGGTAGCAAAAACCCGTAAGGCGTTAGAGGATTTCCAGGCTAGGCAACCTACTTCGAGGGTTTCCTATCGCGAGGAGCAACCTTGCTGGGAAGCCTATTACCTTGCAATAGCAAAAGAAACTGACCTTATTAAGCAAAAAGCTAAAATAAAGTGGCTCAAGGAAGGGGATCAATATACCAAATTTTTTTTCTGAACTGTTAATGGAAACAGTAATAGGAATAGGATATCCTCCTTACTCAAAGAGAACGAAACCCCTACCTCTGGGATTGAGGATGTCCATAAGCTTATTGTTGATTACTTTAAACATGTATTGGATCTGGACGTGCTCAAGGATCGGCCGACCCCAACCGGATTCGCTCGTACATTCTCCGCACCATCTTGGATTCCTTAATTGCTCCGCTCACTGCCCTGATCAGCGAAGAGGAGATCAAGAAGGCAATATTCTCGATAGGTGATTTCCGTGCACCTGGGCCTGATGGTTTCTCTTCAAAGTTCTTCAAGGATGTATGGAAAATTGTTGGCCAATCTATGATTGAAGTTATTCATGATTTCTTTCATCACGGAAAGCTTTTCAAACAGATCAACACTACCATCATTAGCCTTATCCCAAAGGTTCAGACTCCTCGCTTGGTGACTGGCTACAGGCCCATCTCATGCTGTAATGCCATCTACAAGGCAATCTCGAAGATCATTTCTATACGCCTTAAGATGACCCTTCCTCACCTGGTGAACACCTGCCAAACGACCTTTGTTGAAGGTCGTCAGATTAGTGATAACATTCTCCTGGCCCAGGAGCTTCTGCACAAATATCATTTGGGCTATGATCCCCCTCGCTGTGCAATGAAGATTGATCTCATAAAAGCTTATGATTCCGTCCATTGGGACTTTATCATCAACATATTGATCTTGATGAGATTTCTTCCTCAAATCAATGGGTGGATCCGCCAATGTGTTACCACCCCTTTTTTCTCGATTAATATTAATGTGAAATTGGTTGGTTTTTTCAAAGGTGGTAAGGGTCTTCGGCAAGGTGACCCTATGTCCCCTTACTTGTTTGTACTCGTCATGGAAGTGCTTAATGATATTATTGAGGTGAAGGCCAGACGTAATGAGATGTTCAAGTTTCATTGGCGTTGTGAAGATACTCAAACTATTATGCTTGCTTTTGAGGACGATTTACTACTTTTCTCCAAAGCTGATGTAAACTTAATCCGAATTCTCCAGGAATTCCTTGAGAAGTTCCTGTTTGTATCTGGCCTATCTGCAAACAAAAATAAAAGTGAGATCTTTATCTGCGTAAAGGATACTGACCTTCAAAAGGAAATCTTCGGCATGTTAGGCTTTAAAGAAGGCAAATTCCCCATGAAATACTTGGAGGTCCCACTGATCACTTCTAGACTCTTAGTCTTGGATTGCAAGCCTCTCATTGAAAAAGTCATTCGGCGGATCTCATCCTGGAAGAATCGGTGGCTTTCGTTTGGAGGGCGTCTTCAACTTGTCTCATCTATTCTTTCGTCCATCCACTTGTACTGGGCTTCCATGTTCATTTTGCCCAAGTCTGTTCTTAAAATCATCGAAGGTTACATTCATAGATTTCTATGGCATGGGGTTATTGATAGGAAGGCAATCGCTAAGGTTGCGTGGGTCGACATATGCTATCCAATGAGCGAAGGCGACCTGGGGTTAAAAAACTTGTAGGCCCAAAACAAAGCTTTGATCTGTAAGCTGCTATGGCGCATTATTACAAGGACTTTGGCTCGGCGTGGTCTTTATGGGTTCATGTGCACAGGATTAAGGACCGATGTATTTGGACCTTAAAAGTTCTGGACTCAGCGTCTTGGTATTGGAGAAAAATTATGAAGTTACATTCTTTCATGCACCTCCATATGAAATACTCTATTGGGGATGGCACCAACACCTTTTTGTGGCTTGACAACTGGCGTCCTCTAGGCCCTTTGTGTAATATGAGTACAGATCGGACCCAGTTGGTCTCAGGATTGCCTTGGGGTGCCAAGGTCAAAGATATTATTTGGGGTGATTGTTGGGCATGGTCAAACCCGTTTGATATGGAAGTATCCCGTCTTATGGAGAACATGCCCCCTATCTCCCTAATACTTGGATTAAGGACTTTGTCTGTTTGATGGCCTTAGCTGATGGACAATTTTTGACCCGTTCTGCCTACTATCTCTTTCATCTTCCAAAGGCGGAAATGACCTGGGCCACACTGGTCTGGGGTCCCTCCCACATTCCTACCCATACTTTCACCTTTTGGCTAGCCATCAGATGCAGACTTAACACTCTTGACCGTATTCGCGGTGTCTCCAATCTTTCTACCAATTGCATATTTTGCAATATGGGGAATGAAATTCATGATCACCTTTTATTTCTCCTGCCCCTATTCGCATTCCTTATTGTACATAATCCGGTGATGGGTTGGTATCTACTGGCCTTATCTTCAGTGGTCTCAGAACATTCTTTGGGCTACAAATAACTGGAAAGGAAAAAATTTGCTGGCCCAATCTAAATGTCTTACCCTTGCGGCCACAGTCTATTTTTTCTGGAAGGAGTGCAACAACCGCATCTTTCAAAGTTCTCCTACCCAGGACACCACCCCTCTTATATTCCCATATTATTAATGTTGTCCGCAACAAGCTGAAGGCCTATCTTGATACTCCCAGAGGGGAGGATAGATCCTTCCAGATTCACTAGAATTTATAAGGAAAAAGGGTGGGCGAATGGGCTGTGATGCTTTGGTAGGCCTGCGTCCTTGTTTGTTGGCAGTTGTTAGGTAGGGATGATGTGCCATGGGTTTGTTTCCTAGCTTTCTTCTGGTCAATCTGGTCCCCTTCTGCCAAAAAAAAAGGGCGTTCGGTCCTTTGGAAGCTGACTGGTGTGTTTTGCTTAGCTGGATAATTGCTACGGATTGGGGTGCTTTGTTGGCTGTTTGCCTCGTTGGCAGTTTGTTGTCAGTGGGAGGAATTCTTTTCTAGTTAGTGTCACAGTGAGGTTTATTTAGGTTGGAGTGGTTTGGCTGGCTTGTTGGGAATGTTGGGTGGCTTGTTGTTTAGGCAGAATGGATGGAGGATTGATCCTGCTAATGTCAAGCGACTCGAATGATTGGTATGCGGGCTATTGATCTGGCACTATAGAGTTTCTTTGTGGAGGAAATTCTGGATTGGCTAGTCCGTCTGATAGCCGCATACTACTGGAATGCTCTTAGTTTTTTTGATGCTGATTGCCGGTTTGAGTTTTCTGTTTGTTTGGGTAATCTTGCCTGGCCTGACGTATGCTTTGCTCGATTGGCCCATCTGTTGTACATTGTGGTTTTGTTCCTTGCCGGCTTTGTATCTTGGTGGAGTTTGTGCTCTCTCCGCTTTGCAGCTACAGGCGGGTCAGCACTTCGCTCTAGAAAAAAAAGGGTTTTTGGACGGTCAACTTGTTGACTGGCAATTTTGGTTCTTGGCTGGTCAATTGGTTGATTGGCAAATATGAGAAAAAAAAGGAAGGATTTTTGGCCGGTTAACTTGTTGATCGGCAATTTTGGTTCTTGGCTGGTCAATTGGTTGACCGACAAACATGAAAAAAAAATTAAGAGGCTTTTGGCCGGTCAACTTGTTGACCGGCAATTTTGGTTCTTGGTTGGTTAACTGGTTGACCGGCATCATGAAAAAAAAAATCAGAGGTTTTTGGCTGGTCATCTTGTTGACCAGATATTTAGGTTTCAATATCAGAGGCTTTTGTTTCTATATGAGCTTGTATGCTTTGTGGGATGCTCACCTCATTGGTTGTAGTGGTGCCGGTTTGCATTCCAGAATTTCCTAGCTTCTGGTTTCGAATGCGTTGCTCTGCCGAATGCTTGCCTTACTGTCCTACTTTGTTGCCGGGTGGCTTTCCGGGCTTTGCCTCCCTGTTTGGTTTGTTGCTAGGCGCTTTGTCTGTCTTGTTTTTTGGGCCTCTTCGGCCTCCTCCGCTATTTAAACCTGGCTTGTTGTTGTCCGAAATTGTAATCGTTGCTGGCCGGATGCCTCGTTGGCGATTTGATATGATAGGTACTTTCTCGTGTGGCTGGAAGATCCCGCGTCAGTGGTTGGATGGGTTCATGAGTTGAAAGGTTCCCTTCATTCTGGAAGGGTTGGCTGAAGTGGAATAGGAGGGCTGACTTGCCCCCCGACCATCGAGGCAGTATCCCTAGTCTTCCTGGTCCCCACTCGTGCATGACCCTGGTAGCTTGTTATGGAAATTGGCGGTGTACAATTCAGTGGGCTGTTTTAGATTATCTCTTTATTCCGCTTTGATCTGATAGGTTATTGGCTTTTGGAAGATGCTTCTCTTTTTCTTCCTTTGTCTTTTTAGTTTTCTTCATTTGGACACGTGAATTGTTTTATGATACTTTGGGAATGCCTCAATACCTATATTTTAAATCCAAGTTAGCAAAACACTTGGATATAGAACACTGTTTCTGTATTTCTTCTTTTTATTTATAAAATTTAATTACTTATCAAAAAAAAAAAAAAAAAAAGAGTTTGAGTTGGCGATAGATTTAATATTGTTAGATGTGCATAACTTTAATGTAGTTTTAGATATGAATTAGTTGACATACTATCATGTTAGTGTGGACTATTTTTACAAGAGGATGTATTTTTTAATTTCGAGTTGTGTACCATTATATTTTCAATGGAATAAATAAAAAGAGTTGGCTTATGTGATTTCTATCCTTCATTCATGCCATTTAATAAAAAGGAGGGTGTCAAGCACACCTTGCCAATGTTACCATTACCAAAAGTCATAATGTGTCAGCCGAAAAGATTCTAATGGTAAGAAAATTTGATAATATATTTCCAAAAGATCTATCTAATTTGTCGCCAAATATGGATATTGAGTCTGAGATTAAAGTAATGCTAAGATCTATGCCAATTTCTAAAATTTCATACATGATAGTATCTTCAGAGTTGAAAGAGTTAAAAAAGAAATTACAAGAGTTATTAAAAAATGTCTTTATTCGACTCAGTGTGTCACTCTTGGGGTGCACCGATTTATTTGTAAAGAAGAATATTGGTCTATGAGATTGTGTATAGATTATCGGGAGCCAAATTAGATAATTATTAAGAACAAGTACCCATTGCCAATGATAGATAATTTGTTTAATCAATTGTAAGGAGTATAAGTGTTCTCAAAAATTGATATTCGATAGGGGTATCATCAATAAATGATTAAGAAGGAGGATATAGTAAAGATAGGCTTCTAAATAATGTATGACCATTATAAGTTATTAGCAATACCGGTTGGACTAATTAATGCCCCTATGGTGTTTATGGACCAAATGAATTGGGCATTTAAATCTTATTTGGATAACTTTGTAGTGGTCTTCATTGATGATGTATTGATATATTCAACGAGTTATGAGGAATATAAGATTCATTTGAAGATTGTTTTGCAAATACTTAGGCAAAGAATATTATATACCATGTTGAACAGGAGTGAATTTTGGCTCAAGGAAGCGGCTTTTCTATACCACATGATTTCTAAAGGAGGTGTTTTGATTGATCTAAGAAAGATTGATGCAGTAACAAGTTATAGTGGGCCAACAAGTGCAACAAAATTGCAAAGTTTTTTGGAGTTAGTTGTATGCTAAAAAAGATTTATTGAGAATTTTGAAGAATTACATTGCCATTGATCTGCCTGACATAAATAAGGTGCAATTTCGTTAGGATGAAGATTATGAAAGAAGTTTTTAAGAGTTAACTGACCATTTATCACCGCTGCAATTTTAGCTATTTCAAAGGTATCCTGAGTGCATGTGATTTATTATGATGAATCTAAGAATGGGCTGGGCTATATGTTAATGCAATATGGGAAAGCAATTTCATATGGATCAAGGTAACTCAAGACTTATAAGAAGAAATATCCTACGATTTGGAATTAATGGTGGTTATTTTTACATTGAGATTTTGGACACATTGATTATATTGAGAGAAAATTTTTAGTGAACTTGCACCATAAAAGTTTACAGTATCTTTTCTCACAAAAAAACTTAAATATAAGGCAAAGAATATGGATGCAATTATTGAAAGATTTTGATTGCGAGATTCAATATCAACCGAGAAAAGCCAATGTAGTAGTAGATGTTAAGAGTTACAGGTCAGCAAATTTGATGACTTATTTGAAAATTATAGAGATGAAATGTGATGACTCTAAAAATTCAAACCAGAAACTAGCATGGTTTCGACTATAAAATGGCCATCAAACTAATAGAAACCTATACAAAATCCCTGTACAGCACATATATATATATCCATAACAGACAACACAAAATCCAAAAAGTTACAACAAATATGTGGCACCAACGTCATAATTTCGGTTACAACGTCGGTTTAAATAATATGCTACTAGGTACCTAACATTAAATCATAAAAATCTGTAGAAGCATATACAACCATTAAAATATAGCAAAAACTAAATTATTTGTATAATCATCAACATACACATACATCATCAATACATATCATACAACGGAAACTAAACTACCTGTACAATCATCAACATACACATACATCATCAATACATATCCATCTAAAAAATATACAAAGGTACTCCATGAGGTACAAATTCACAAAAACTAAGTCTACAAAATCTTTCTCCAAGCCTTCTGCCTAGCTGACTTCTAAACCTCTACTTTGCTTCATCAAGCATAAGCTCGTGCTCATCTGAAGGAAAGACAATAGTAAAAAGTGAGTCAAATACTCAATAAGGTACAATATAATCAAGGACAGTAAGCAATATACTCAGAATAAGTAGAGGAGGGATATAGGAGTATAATATAAATGTATAAACATGAAACGTAATCAAATGTACTTTTCGAAATACATTTATCTTTCCTATTTTACTTTTGATTCCTTTAGGTTCTAAAACATACAGAATTCTATTATCTTTGTGGACTAGGGCCAGTAGGCCTTACTAGCTAATGGTGTGGCTGAGCGAGGAAAGGAATGTGTATGCTTCCACATATTTTAAGGCACAACCTACACAATTCAAACATCTTATGGTGAGTAGTATACCTTTAGCCCGATATACGGGGCCATAAAACTTATGCTACCATGTCCCCTGTGGCCTAGAGGCAGTTCTCATGCTACCACAGTAATATCCTAAGATACGTCAAGGAATACTACTCTCTGAATATAACTTTTTGGTCCAGATTCATAATTATATATTCTTAAGGGAAGGTTTATCATAAATTTATACAAAGTTCCCACTCCCTGGAGAACGAATCATTAAATATAACAAATTATGGAGTTTTCTTGAAATACATTGCATAACTTATATAATTCTTAAATACAGATATAGATAATTATGTTCTTATGAGTTCAAGTCTTCACATGCCTTTAATTACATGCACAAATTAATATAAAACTTGGAACATGTAAGAAATTCTTATCACATTGAGCCGAACATAACTTTATAGCTTCCAGACAACAAATCCCTTCACAAGTACATGCAATATAATTTCCAAAACATATACAAGATAACATATTTAATGTACATGTGAATAGATACCATTATTCATGTTCGATAATATTTTTGGAACATATAAAAATAACAAATATAGAATATATGTGATGCGTACCTAGATCCGACTTTGAACAGATTTGGATTCTTCTAAATGGTTTGAACCGACTCCGTTCACTGAGTACGAATCCTGCACACCACTAAAGCGAACAAGAGGTCAGCATAATCGGCGAAAAGTTATCCCATCAAAAACACTCCGACGTTCAAGTCAGTAAAACAGTCTTCAAAGAGAAGAAATTGAAAATAGAGAGAGAGCAGAGAGTTTGAGTGTTTGACCCAGATGTAAGAGAGATGTGAGGTCTTCTTGAATCTGGGTGGTGGGAAGGCAGAAAACGACCGTAAGGACTCGCTTGTTGCCTAAGGGCTCTTTGGAGAAGGGAAGTTGAAGAGAAGGCTGAAGCACTCAGAACACTTATTCGTATTGCTTGAAAGGCTGATTGAGTTCCTGTCTGGAAGCGTCAATGAGAGCTTCAAAGAGAGCATGCCTTGAATAATGATTCAATGGCTTTTTTTATAACTGAGAGGCCAATCCTCCTCCTTTGGAAGGAGCGATTGCCTTCCTGATTTGCTGGCAGGCTTGCCATGTTGATTGTGACTATTTCCTTGTGAGGTCGTCAATAACTTTCCAAGTAGGTTTCTTTCCTCCTCAGCATATTACCGTTGGAGTGTCTTGGTTGGCAAGGAATTGGAAAGATCTGGCGCTTTCCTTCTTTGAAGGACGCCAATCTTGTTAATATCCTTTCTGATGTAAATTAAGATCGTGGAAGACACTTGGAAAGCTGTGGTTGGCCGTCTGATGAGTGGTGGGCCCAAACAGAGTAGGCCCATTACTGTAGATAGGTGCTATTAGGGACAATGTGTAGGGCGTAGACAGTTAACGTCTGATCTGACCGTCAGCGTGTTGGTCGTCTTCGTGGAGAACGGAGGGAGAGTGGCTGGCGAGCAACTGACGAGCTGTGAGCCAGAATGGAATAGGCCCATCACTGTAGCAAGGCCTCTAAAGGCCCAATCGAGCCGCGCAAGAGCGGTCAACATTGCATTGACCGTTTGTGAGCAAGTTGGCCGCCAAGACGGTCAACACCAACGTTAACCGTCCTGGGCTTTCCAATTCCTGGGCCCGATTTCTCACTGGGCTGTAAAAAATATTCACTGGCCTTCTTGAGCTTCCGTTGACCTTTCTTTGGGCCAGCCTATTACTGGTGTACCCATCACTAGCCCCCCATGTTGGTGGCCAGATTTATGGCCTCCAGTATGTTCATGATGGGATGCCTTTTCTTGCTTTGAGGATCTCGTGGGAATTCACAAAGAACGTGAAGGAGAGTTGGAGCTGTTGACCGTCTTGGTCAACTCCGGAGTACCAGAATTGTTGACCATTATGGTCAATTCCGGAGTACCAGAATTGTTGACCGTCTTAGTCAATTTCGGAGAACTAGAATTGTTGACCGTCTTGGCCAATTCTGGAGTACCAGAATTGTTGACCGTCCTGGTCAATTCCAGTGTACCAGAATTGTTGACCGTCCTGGTCAATTATGGGAGCATTTTGCATGGCCACTAGCCAATTTGCCTGACAGAGTACGACACGTGTCTCCCTTTGGTTGGGCGGAGATCCTGGTCATTAATGCGCCAGAGATCCGTCCTTTTGCAGGGTCAAGTGGGGGGGGGGGTGACACGTGGCAGGACTGACGGCGTCCTTTTCATGCTTGGCGCTTAAGTTTCTCCTCCGTATTTTGAAATCAGTTACGCCTTCAAATCGTCATCTTCTTCGTTCTCACTTCTCAACTAAGTGCCTTCAAAGAAAGCCTAAAGCTTTTCCTGATCATGGCTTTTGTGGCCGATTTCTCGTCTGTTCTGAGAGAGAATGATGTCAAGGCTCTGTGCGTCAAGTTCAACATCCCTAGAGAGATGCCCTGGAGTGTTCCGGGCGAGGATAACAAAGCCTTTTCCCCACCGGAGGTGTACATTACTGTCTACGAGGCCCATCTGAGGAGCGGCTTCCGTCTGCCCTTGCCGGAGGAGTTAGAGTTGATGTGGCGGCTGTACGAGTTCCCATCGCTCAGCTCCATGCCAAGCGGTGAGGTACCTTTGCACCTTATGTATTTTTACCCGGAAGCTTGGCCATAAATTTAGGATGTCCGGTGTTAAAGTTGTATTTAAGGTGACCTAGGGGGCGGAGTGGATTTCACTCAGCCCCCGTGCGGGAATAAAAATAAACAAGGCCATCCATGATTCTCTGAAGAACTGGAAAAATCGGTTCTTCTTTGTGAAAGTGGGAGAGAAATGGCCGATTGCGAGGAGTTGGGGCAAGGTTCCAGAGGCTTACCTTGGTACGCCGTCTCCGACGGAGAGCGCCGCGTATGCATAGCTGACAAAGGCCATAGGGCTTAACCCTAACGAGTTTAAGAGGGACTTCCTGGTCTCCCGGGCAGAGACCAAGAAGGCTAACTGGGGCCGCCATCACCGGTTCAGAAGCCGCACCCTCCGATTATGATGATGAGACGTGAAGACTCAAGGGGTGTGATCATCCGCCCAAGGCCCTCGGAGGAAGCTGCTGAGAGGGTAACTGCTATGCCCTCATCATCTTCGTCGCAGATTGACCCTGTGGCTGCCGGGATCTGCGACGAATCCGACAGCACTTCTGGAGTGGATAGGCTGGTGGAGGCTGGAGGAGTCATCCTGTCCCAGCCTGCGGTGAAGGTGGTTCCAGGCGCTGCCTGGATGGAATTGACGGAGGAGCCAGCTCGCGACGTACCTGAGGGTTCGCGCGTTTATATTGTGGAGCCGTCGACGAGAGCTGATCCACCAGCAGCTGCTCCAAAGGCAGCAAGGAGAAAAAAGCCTGTTGCGACTGCTCCAGAGGCTGCAGGAGAGGAGCCCTCCGAGGAACCCGCCGCTGCCGTTGATGATGATGAGTTTTTGGAGTGTATTTTGGATGAGGCAGTGGCGTGTTTGGCGCAAGAGGATGCTCCTGGCTCGTCATCTCCTATTCCACCGCTAGCTAGACCAGGCCTGGAGTCCAGGCCAGTGAGGCCCTTTAGGAAGACTTATGAGGTATGACTTCTAGAATGGCTCCCTTGTATTTCTTTCTTCCTTGTGTTTATAAACTCATACTTTGCTTTTGTCCTGTGTAGCCAAGGAGGTTGGCCTCAGTTGTCTCCCGGGAAATGGAGCAGCGCGATCGCATCATTGAGGATCGGGAAGCTGAGATTGCCTGGCTAGAGGCCAAGCTAGTTGCCTCAGGAGGGGAGCTTCATGAGCAGACTGCCGCTCTTGAGGCCGTTATGGCGGGCGTGAAGGCAGAGAACACTGAGCTGAAGGCGGAAGTTGCTCGCTTAAAGGAGGAGGATGATCGACTTAAGGCGAGCAACAAACGCCTTTCAGATCGAGCCGCCGCCGCAGAGAACGAGTTGGCCACTCGGATGAGCCCCCATGAGGTCGGGGGCTCACTACACACCTGGTTGTTGGAGGGGCTCAATATTGGGCTGCGCGTGGCACGGTTGATCGTTCCTGACTTCCCAGTGGAGTTTATAAATCAGAGAAACCGTGCTGCGCAACGCAAGGAAGATTTGGAAGGAGAGCCCCGAGACAGCCAGGGTGGTCCGCCGCCCCTGTAGCTTTTTGTATTTCTTTTGCTTTTTTAGACTTCATGTAAATTGTAATACACTTTATGAGCAATGAAATGGAAATTCTTTTCAGTCTGGTGCCCACAGTCCTTCATTGCTTTTTATGTTTGTGTGAGTCGTTGCATCGGGCGGCCAACCTGGTTCGCCGGTGACCGTTGCTTGGTTGCCTGAGGAGCGGAGTCCCTAGGCTTGATAGGTGGTTGCGTTAACCAGCCTTGCGGTGTTGTCCAAGTGGTGACTTAGGTAGTCAGCGTTAGAGAAGGAATGTTTCTCGTTATCGTTTAATCACACTATCCTTTCGTCGAGAAGGATAGTGTGTGGGGTAGCCAACCTGGTTGGTTGGCTGCCTAAGGAATAAGATCCTTAAGTTGGGCAGGCGGTTGTATTAACCAGCCTGGTGGCGCCGTGCAAGTGAAGACTTGGGCTGCCAATATTGGAGAAGAAATGTTTCTCCCTTCGACCGTCGTTGACTGACGTTGCTGCTCCCCGAAAGGAGGTCGTCGCGTGTGCCATACTTGCCCCCTAAGGTTTTTAGACCGCTATGGGCCACTTGGATGACCAAGGTTTAGTACGACCGCTCATGGGCTGCTCGGATGACCGAGGTTTCAGACCGCTCATGGGCCACTTGGATGACCAAGGTTTTAGACCGCTCATGGGCCACCTGGATGACCAGGGTTTCAGACCGCTCATGGGCCACCTAGATGACTAGGGTTTAAGACCGCTTATGGGCCACCTGGATGACCAGGGTTTCAGACCACTTTTGGGCCACCTAGATGACTAGGGTTTAACGAGAGGGTGAAGACCCTCCCGACTTAGGGGCAGTCTAGGTCGGGTAAACCTGCAAGGCAAACACAGTTTATATATGCACAAAGACTAGGGTCCTATATGCTAAGTAAACTTCTTATTTTGTCAAATTAAAACAAGCATGCGAATGAATGCACACAAGTAGGTGAGTGCGTACCTGGGTTCCCTATTGGAAGTAGCGCTTCAGGTGGGTTGCGTTCCACGTTCACGGGACCAACTTTCCGTCCTGGTTTCGGAGCTTGTATGCTCCGTTGCGTAGGACGGCGGAGACAAGAAAAGGTCCCTCCCAGTTGGGAGAGAGCTTGTTTCGGCTGGCCAGCTTGCCCGTGGCCTTAATGCCTCGTAGGACCAGGTCCCCAATATCGAATTGCTGGGCTTTCACCTTTTTATTATAGTATCGGACAACTCGGTGTTGGTACGTTGTTGTCCGTATTCTGGCAGCGTCGCAGGCTTCCTCTAGCAAGTCTAAGTGCTCCCTGATTCTCTGGGAGTTGGTCTGTGGGACGAAAGACTCCACCCTAAGACTTGGAAGCCCGATTTTGACCGGGATTACTGCTTCAGTCCCGTAACAGAGGCTGAAGGGTGTCTCGAGTGTTGGTTCTTTCGGGGTTATACGATAAGACCAGAGGACGGAGGGGAGCTCATCAGCCCAGGAGCCCCCGGCGTTCTCCAGCTTTGTCTTTGACCTGTGGAGTAGCATACGTTTTGTGACCTCCACCTGCCTGTTGGCCTGGGGGTATGCCACCGAAGTGTGGATCAGCTTGATCTCAAGGTTGGTGCAATACTTGGTGAAGCGTTTTCCCAAAAATTGGGTCCCATTGTCGGTCACTACGAACTCTAGGACTCCGAACCTGCAGACAATGCCTTGGCAAAGAAATTCCAGTGCATTGTGCTCGGTGATTTTTGCTAGCGGGGCTGCTTCGACCCACTTGGTTAAGTAGTCGATGCCCGCGATGATAAACTTTCTCTGCCCCATGGCAATGGGAAATGGGCAGAGTATATCAAGCCCCCATAGCACGAAGGGCCATGGAGCTTGAAGTGACTTCAGGTCTGCGGACGGCTGGTGGTGAAGGTTGCCATGAAGCTGGCAGCTTTCACATTTCTTCACAAACTCAAGCACGTCCTTTTTCATTGAGGGCCAATAATAGCCCGGTCGCATGATCTTGAAGGCCAGGTTTTTTCTGCTTACGTGTGATCCACAAATCCAGAGGTGAACCTCGCTCAGCGCGTAGTCCGCCTCCTCGGGTGATAGACAGCGGAGGTACGGAGTTGAGTATCCGCGGCGATACAGCCGCCTATTTACTACCGTGTACCAGCCGGCTGTCTTTTTAATTCGCTTGGCCTTCTCTGCGTCCTCTGGGAGTGATTCATCAGCCAAGTATCTAAGGTAGGGTGTCATCCAGTTTTTCGTCTCGAAAATCTGCATCGCCTCCTGTTTTTCTATGCTGGGAGCATTCAGGACCTCCCTCATATCCCTCGAGTACTGTTCTGGGTTTTCGGCTGCGGCGGCTCTAGCCAGCCAGTCTACCTTCCAGTTTTCAGCTCGAGGAATGTGTGCCAAGGTCAACTTGTCGAAACCCTGGATGGCTTCCTTTGCCTTTGCTAGGTATCTGGCCAAGGAAGGGTTGTTTGCCTCGAAGCCCCCATTGACTTGGTTGACGATTAGTTCGGAGTCGCTGTAAATCGCCAACCTCTTGGTAGAGCACTCCTTTACTAATCGCAAGCCGGCTAGCAGGGCTTCGTACTCGGCGACGTTGTTGGTCGCCGGGAAGTCAAGTTTGAGGGAATACTTAACCTCAAATCCATCAGGGGTCATAATGACCACCCCTGCTCCACTGCCACTGTCCGTGGACAATCCGTCCACGTGTAGTGTCCACTTTGGGACCTCATCGGGCAGTTCTGCGTTTTCTGCGGGCTATTCCTCATGAATTGGGGTCGTGGTCTCAACGATAAAGTCAACCAGAGCCTGCACCTTTATGGCGGGACTAGGCCTGAATTCGATGTCGAACTGCCCAATTCAATAGCCCACTTCACCAGCCATCCAGAAACGTCGGGTTTCTGGAGTATGCCTTTCAGCGGCTGGTCAGTAAGGACCACTATGCGGTGTGCCTGAAAGTATGGCCTCAATTTTCGCGCTGCGAAGATAAGTGCCAGGGCCATTTTTTCAGCTCGTGGATAACGAGTTTCTGGGCCGGTCAATGTTTTGCTTACATAGTAGACCGGCTGCTGGGTATCGGATTCCTGGCGCACGAGGACGGAGCTGAGGGACACTTCCGATACCGCTAGGTAAAGGTACAGCTCCTCCCCGTCCTTGGGTGATGCTAGCAGTGGCGGGCTGGCCAGATACTGCTTCAATTCATTGAAGGCTATCTGGCAGTCAGCCGTCCAATGGAATCCGTTGGATTTCGTTCCTCTTAGCGCTTTAAAGAAGGGCTGGTACTTGTCGTTACACTTCGCGAGGAAGCGGGACAAAGCAGCCAGCCGCCCAGTCAATCGTTGGACGTCTTTGACATTTCGTGGGGGAGCTATGTCAGCGAGGGCCTTAATCTTTTTTGGGTTTGTCTCGATCCCTTGTTGGGAGACGATGAAACCCAAGAACTTCCCAGAGGCCACCCCGAAGACGCGCTTGGCTGGATTTAGCTTCATTCGGTTCTGGCGGAGCACTTCAAAGGACTCTTCCAGGTCGCGTATGTGGTCGCCAGTGACTCTGCTCTTAACGAGCATGTCGTCGACGTAGACCTCCATGTTGCGACCAATCTGCTTTTCGAACATCTTATTGACCAGTCACTGGTAAGTTGCTCCAATGTTTTTCAGTCCGAGGGGCATCACTTTATAGCAGTAGGTGCCCTGGTCCGTAATAAATGAGGTATGCTCCTCATCTTTCGGATTCATCCGAATTTGGTTGTAACTCGAATCGGCGTCCATGAAACTGAGCAGTTCATGTCCAGCCGTGAAGTAAACCAGTACGTTGATCCTGGGCAAGGGAAAGCTGTCCTTCGGGCAGGCCTTGTTGACATCGGTAAAATCGATGCATATTCGCCATTTTCCGTTGCTCTTTTTGACCAGGACGACGTTTGAGAGCCAATCCGGGTACTGGACTTCTCTGATAAACCCAGCGTCCAGTAGCTTTTTTACCTCCTCTCGGATGGCGATCAGCTTTTCAACGGAGTGATTCCTCCGCTTCTGCCTGACCGACTTTCGGTCAGGATCAAGGCCAAGCTTGTGGACCATTACCTCAGCCAAAATCCCGGGCATGTCTGCGGGAGTCCATGCAAACAAGTCAGCGTTCCGCTGCAGGAACACAATCAGTTCAGTGCGTAGCGTGCCATTGAGTGAGCCGCCAATCTACACACACTTCTCCGGTTCCTCTGGATTTAGTGGGGCAGATTTGTGGCTTCACCGGGCTGCGCCTGTTGCAGGGTGATTTCGTCTCGGTGATCGAGTTCTCCCACCGAGTTAGTACTGCCGCTTGGGGCAATTTGGGACATGTAGCATGTCCGCCCTATTATTTGGTCGCCCAACACCTCTCCAACTCCGTAGGGTGTTGAAAATTTTATTTTGAGGTGCAAAATCGAGGTAACTGCCTCGAATGTTGCCAGACAAGGTCTGCCCAGTATAGCGTTGTATACTGAGGGCAGGTCAACTACCAGAAAAGTTAGCATGTGACTTGCTGTTTTTGGATAGGTGCCTAGGGTGACTTCCAGTTGGATTGTCCCTTGAACGGGCACTGGTTCATTGTCAAGGCCATATAAAGGTCCTTCTGCGGGTTTTAATTGGTTCGTTTTTAAGCCCAATTTAAAGAACGCATCCAAGTAAAGCAAGTCCTTAGAGCTACCATTATCAATAAAGACTCGTTTCAGCTGGTAGTCTGAAGTACCATCTGAAACGAGTGCCGAGATTACAAGGGTATCCGCATGGGGGGACATTATATGATTTGAGTCACAATCACTGAAACTAATAGTATTATCTACTGTGTGCTGCTTCTTCCTCCCAGTCTGCTGCTCCTTGCTATCCGCCGGGCTCCTGGCAGGTCGGGTGGTGACCATGTTAACCACTCCTGCTGCAATCCTATTTCGGGGAGGAGTCTGCTCCTGCCCCCCTTCATCAGCTGCTCTTGAGTTCTATCCAGGGCCTCTAACAAACTTTGTGAGGTGTGCTCTGTGAATCAGGTCATCAATTTTCCTCTGCAGTGTCTTGCAGTCTTCAGTCGAATGGCCAGTAGAGCGATGGAAGTCACAGTACTTTGACTAGTTTCCAGAGTCTTTCTTCAGCGGTTTGGGCCACTTCAAGAATTTTTTTCCACGGATCTGCATGAGGACGTTGGCGCGCGTATTTGTCAGGGGTGTGAAACTGGTGGGCCCATAATCTCTGCGCTCTGGGGGTCCAGTCCGGCGCTGCTTCTGGCGGGTGTGTTCTCGGCCGCTATACTTTCTCTTCCCTTCACCAGGGAACGACCGAGGCCGATCCGCCCGCTCAGGGCGTTTTGCCTCGTTGGCCTCTTCTGCTGCAGCGTAGGCCCTGGTAATGGATTCTACCTTGCGGAAGGTCTGAGAATTCTTGTGGGCAAGGTGCTTGAAAAAGTCACCGAAAGTAAGCGTAGAGATGAAACTGCCCAGTTTCATCTCTGTGATCCTGGGGATCCTTCTGGCTTCAGCCATGAAGCGATCCAGGAAACGTCGCGGGTTCTCTCCCGATTTTTGCTTTATGTGGGAGAGGTGCCACGGCTATTTCTCTTCCCATCGGCTCGAAGCGTACTGAGCCAGGAAGAGGTCTGTGAGTTCACGGAAGCTGCTGACCGTGCCTGAAGGGAGATGGTGAAACCAGATTCTGGCGTCTCCCTTCAGGGTGAGTGGAAAGCAGTGGCACATTGTCGAGTCTTCTAGCCCTTGTAGACTTAGATGGGTGCGGAAGTGATCCAGGTGGTCAACCGGGTCACTGCCCCCATCGTATAAGTCAAGGGTCGGCATCTTGAACTTTGATGGCAGCGGATGGTTCAGGATCTCCACTGTGAAAGGAGATATGTCCAAGTCAATGGTGCGCTCGTCATTCTGGAACACGTGGTTCCAGATTTGGTCCACTCGCGGATCGGCGCAAGTAGCGTTTGCTGATAGTTTGGAGTTGAGGAAATTCCTCAACTCCGACTTGTCCCCGGCGGGTTCAGCAGCCGGTCGGCTGCTGCCTCCAGTGGACCTGGCAGTCCTGGAGGCTCGCTCCTGGATTGCGTTGTTGTCTTCCACCCGAGAGTATCGAGGATATTTTCTTTCTGGAGAGTATCGGAACCACGTACTCCCGGAGCGTTCCGTTGGCCTGTTCTGACCAGGAACATGGGAGGACGCCAGAGCCGGATTGTTTTCGGCTTTGGCAGGCCTTTTGGCAGGCTTCTTCTTCCTTTGGCCACCCCTTTTGGTGGCAAGTGTTGGAATGGCTGCTGGTGGAGCCGCTTGTTGTCGTTGCTCGTTCTGCGTGCAAAGTAACTGGAGCAGGAGATTGTTGGCCTGCATCTGCTCCACCAGTTGTTAAAAATAAGGCGGTGGAACCCTACCTGTGGCTCCATTGACCAGGATATCAGCAGCATGGTTCTGGTCGGGGTTAGCAGTTTCTCTAGCGGGATCGCTAGCCTGGGCTCTCTTGTTCACCATTGCAGAATCAGAAGGTGACAGAGAAAGTTTGTGCAGATTTTGTGGTAGGTTTTTAGTAAGCGATTCCCACAAACGGCATCAATGATGCGTACCTAGATTCGACTTCGAACAGATTTGGATTCTTCTGGATGGTTTGAACCGGCTCCGTTCACTGAGTACGAATCCTGCACACCACTAAAGCGAACAAGAGGTCAGCGTAATCGGCGAAAAGTTATCCCACCGAAAATACTCTGACGCTCAAGTCAGTAAAACAGTCTTCAAAGAGAAGAAACTGAAAATAGAGAGAGAGCAGAGAGTTTGAGTGTTTGACCCAGATGTAAAAGAGATGCGAGGCTTTCTTGAATCTGGGTGGTGGGAAGGCAGAAAACGGCCGTAAGGGCTCGCTTGTTGCCTAAGGGCTCTTTGGAGAAGGGAAGTTGAAGAGAAGGCTGAAGCACTCAGAACACTTATTCGTATTGCTTGAAAGGCTGATTGAGTTCCTGTCTGGAAGCATAAATGAGAGCTTCAAAGAGAGCATGCCTTGAATAATGATTCAATGGCTTCTTTTGTAACTGAGAGGCCAATCCTTCTCCTTTGGAAGGAGCGATTGCCTTCCTGATTTGTTGGCAGGCTTGCCATGTTGATTGTGACTGTTTCCTTGTGAGCCGGTCAATAACTTTCCAAGTAGATTTCTTTCCTCCTCAGCATATTACCGTTGGAGTGCCTTGGCTAGCAAAGAATTGAAAAGATCTGACGCTTTTCTTCTTTGAAGGACGCCAATCTTGTTAATATCCTTTCTGGTGTAAATTAAGATCGTGGAAGACACTTGGAAAGTTGTGGTTGGCCGTCTGATGAGTGGTGGGCCCAAACAGAGTAAGCCCATTACTGTAGATAGGCGCTATTTGGGCCCAATGTGTAGGGCACAGACGGGCAACGTCTGAGTCGACCGTCAGCGTGTTGGCCACCTTCATGGAGAACGGAGGGAGAGTGGCTGGCGAGCAACTGACGAGCTGTGGGCTAGAATGGAATAGGCCCATCACTGTAGCAAGGCCTCTAAAGGCCCAATCGAGCCGCGCAAGAGCGGTCAACATTGCGTTGACGGTCTGCGAGCAAGTTGGCTGCCAAGACGGTCAACGCCAATGTTGACCGTCCCAGGCTTTCCAATTCCTGGGCCCGTTTTCTCACTGGGCCGTAAAAAATATTGACTGGCCTTCTTGGGCTTCCGTTGACCTTTATTTGGGCCAGCCCATTACTGGTGTACCAATCAATATGTAAATAAATACCAAATAATCGGTGTAGCCACGTCCATGAAATTAGGGTTTTAAATTTCTAAGGCCGAATCATACATAAGTCACAAATAAAACAGGTAAAGGTTAAGGGGGCACGGGTTAGGGTTTCCATGTGCAAAATACGCACAAATTTTACAAATCGGATATGAAATCGAAGTATATATATGCTTAATGCATGAGCTTCATAAAATATAAATTTAAACGGGTATCAGAATTAGAATACTCAAGAGGAATAAAATAAAAAGTGCAAAGAGAGAAAGAAAAAGGTATGAGTGTACTTGTCTTGACGCGATCTATCACTTCTGTAACTAGCTCTAAGTCAGAATCGGACTCAAGAACCTCGATCTCTTCCTTCTCTCTCTTCTCCTTCGCGTTCTCTCTCTATCGTTGGAAGCTGGAAAAATGATGTGAAAATAACCCTCACGGTTTTTTATATTGCGGGCTAGTGCTCGAGCACTAGCCTAGCATGCATTAGGAGCTCGAGCACTAGCTTAGCACGCAGTAGGCACGCCTGTCACTGCTTTCAGCGCCTGCTCAGGTCGCTCCGAGCGCTCAGCAGGTGCTAGTGCCCTGGATTGGGTGCCTGCGGTGCCGCCTCGAGCGCCCCGAAGGTGTCCCCCGCCGCTGCCACCTATATTTTCAAAACTTAATTTTTTTCACATGAATTAAGACTAATCTTGATTATATTACTTTAATTACCTCCTAATTACGATATTATGAGAATCGAAACCTCACAATTTTCCATCACTTAGAAAATTTCATCCTCAAAATTAACAAATCCTATAAATCAAATGAATAAACATACCTTAAATCTGAGGTCGAATCTCCTCGGGTTTGCATAACTTTTTTGCCGACTTTGAACCATATTCAATTTCTCAAAAATGATCGCAATCTTTTTTGATATCTCTCGAATCACATCTAGACCCAAAAGACGTCTATCTCCTGTCTCTTTTCAATGGATTGGAGATTGGCACTTCCTACCATATAATGCCTCAAAAGGAGCTGTGCTGATACTCGCATGGAAACTATTGTTATACGCAAATTCGGTCAACACCAGGTGATCATCTAAATTCCCCTTCAACTCCAGCACAGAGGCTTTAAGCATATCCTTTAATATTTGGATAGTCCCCTCAAACTGGTCATCTGTTTGAGAGTGGTATGTTGTACTAAATTTTAAGTTCGCCCCTATCTCTTGGTGCAAACTCTCCCAAAACTTAAAGACGAAATGTGGATCATGATCGGACACAATAGGTGCTGGCACTCCATGCAATCTAACGATCTCATTGATATACAGTTGTGCCAGGCAATCATAGGAATACGTGATCCAAATGGCTAAGAAATGAGCAGATTTCGTTAGCTGATCCACAATGATCCAAATTGCATCGTGATTCTTTGGGGTCCTAGGCAAGCCCACAACAAAATCCATAGAAATATTTTCCCATTTCCAACTTGGAATGGGCAAAGACTGCAATAAACCCAAGGGCCTCCTCCTCTCTGCCTTTAGCTACTGACAAATAAGACGTTTACCAACAAAAGCAACTATCTCCCTTCACATATTCCTCCACCAGAATATTTTCTTCAGGTCCGGGTACATCTTATTAATCCCAGGGTGGATAGTGTACTTGATCCAATGAGCTCCCTTCATGATTTCTTCCTTTAGATCTTTATTGTCAGGCATATAAAAATGCTCCCGGAATCTCAAGACTCCATCAGCACGGACACTGCAATCTATCCGAGAGTCTCGACCAAGATCTCCAATAATATTTATTAAGAATGGATCACTCACTTGCCCTTCCTTAATCCTCTGGAGATTCTCAGGGTGCACCTGTAATAAAGACAACATCATTCGATTTCCTCTAACATATCGATGGATATTACTGAACCTCAGACAATCAACATCTCCATCTGCTTGATTTGCATTCTCGCCACAAAACTGGTTCGATAACTTAAAGCATCCGTGACCACATTCGCTTTCCCTGGCTGATGGTGGATCTCACAATCATAATCTTTAAGAAACCCAATCCATCTTCGCTTCCTCATATTCAGCTCTTTTTGCGAAAATAAATACTTGAGACTCTTGTGATTAGAATACACTAAAAATTTCTCATTGTATAAATAATGCCATCATATATTCAACGTGAATACTATGGCAGCTAACTCTAAGTCATGGGTCGGATAGTTCTTCTCATAAATATTTAATTGCTAAGACCCATAAGAAACCACCTTCTCATTCTACATCAAAACACATATGAGGCTAATCTTAGAAGTATCACAATATACCTCAAAGCCACAAGAACCATCGGGGATAGTCAGAATCGGTGTCAAAGTCAAATGATCCTTCAACTTTTGAAAGCTTCGGTCACACTCTTTAGTCCATTCAGAGCTTTTTTTTGGTAAGTAGTCCATTCAAAGCTTACTTCCATCTTCGTCAATTGGGTAAGCTGCAAAATAATACGAGAGAAATTCTTTACAAATCGACGATAGTATCCAGCTATACCTAAGAAATTATGGACCTCCGTTATAGTTGTCGGTCGACTCTAATTGATCACAGCTTCAATCTTCTTCGGGTCTACTGAGATGCCCCCATTAGAAATGATGTGGCCTAATAACACAATCTCATCGATCTAAAACTCGTACTTTTTTAGCTTCGTGAACAACTTATGCTCCCTAAGGGTTTGAAGTATCATCCTTAAATGCTCCTCATACTCAACACAACTCTTTGGATAGATTAAGATGTCATCGCTGAAAATCACAACAAATTTATCGAAATATGGTTGAAAAATCCGATTCATCAAATCCATAAACATCATAGGGGCATTTGTCAACCCAAACGGCATCACAAGAAACTTATAATGACCATATCTCGTCTAGAAAGCCGTTTTCCCCATGTCCTCCTACTTAATTCTCAGCTGATGATACATTGATTGAAAATTGATCTTGGAGAACACGCGGGTCCCTTGTAATTGATCGAAGAGATCATCAATCCGTGGCAATGGGTACTTATTCTTGATCGTGATTTTATTCATCTCAATATAGTCTACACATAACTGCAAAATCCTATCCTTCTTCTTCATGAATAGGACTAGAGCACCCTAAGATAAAACACTGGGTCTAATAAAACCCAATTCTAAAAGGTCCTGCAATTGCTACTTCAATTCCTTTAACTCCGCATGAGCCATACGATAGGGTGTCTTTGAGATAGGTGCCGATCCTAACACAAGATCAATCCTAAACTCGATCTCCCAGTGGGGTGGCAAAGTAGACAACTTATTAGGAAATATATCCTCAAACTCGCATGCTACTAGAATCTCCTTCGCCGATAATTCATGGCTATCTACCACACTTGTATACGCCAAATAGGCTTCACACCCACTTCACAACAAATAACGAGCTTCAGAGCCGAGATAAAACTAGACAACTCCACCTGCCGAATTCCTTGAATGTGGAAGGGCTCACATTCTTGAATTGCAAAATCAACTCTGTTATGGAAACAATCAATGGTTTCATGATTGCTTGACAACCAATCCATACCCAGAATCACATCGAAATCATGTATCTCCAATAAGATCAAATTAATAGCTAAGGATAACCCATTTATCTCAACTAAACACTTAGGGTATGAAACATTAGTAACAACAGAAGATCCAGTGGGCGTCGAAACAACTAACAAATAATCGAAAATCACGGGAGAAGGTACTAAACAATAAGCAAATTAAGGAGAAATGAAAGAATGGGTGGATCTAGAATAAAAAAGTACAGTACCAGAGGTGCTACAAATAGAAAGAATACCTTTCACCACATCATCAAATGCCTTTGCTTTACTTCCAGACACCGCAAAAGCCTTTCCTTGTACAATGGGCTTAGAGGAGAGGGCCTTCGTTGGATGAGGATACTCCTTGATTTTGTGTCTCGATGGCCCGCAATTAAAGCACACACCCATCAACTTATAATAAGGCTTACTTCCATGCACTTTCCCACAGTGTTGGCATGAAATGACTGAAGCTTGTGAGGACGGTGTGGTCTGACTACTCTTCTTTCCTGAATCAGACTGTCTTACCCTCTTGGGCGGTCTCCTAGAACTCACACCAGAGCTAGTGCCAATACCACTTCTACTTGACATCAGCTTCTTAAAGAATTTTTTCTTTGCAAGCTCCTTCTCGTGGATTAAAGCACAATCAAACACATCCACATAAGTAGCTAACTCCAGGGTCGCCAATTGCTTATGAATATCGTCCCACAAACCTTAAAGGAACTTTCTTGCCTTTCTTTCCTCATCTTCTATTCTGTATGGAGTATACTGAGACAACTCTGTAAACTTTACATCGTACTCGATAACTGACCGGGTACCTTACTTTAGGTGGATAAACTCATCCTCCTTCTATTCACAGAGGCTGGATGAAAAATACTTCTCCATGAATGCTTCCTCAAACATAAGCCAGGTAATCTCATTCTTCGGCACATCCATGGCCCTCTTATTCATTTCCCACTAATGATGGGCCTCACCCTCCAACCGATAAGAGGCAAACAATACTTGATCCTCCTCCGGACAATGAATAATAGTGAACACTTTCTTCAATATCTGAAATCATGTACCAGCTTTAACTAGGTCCAGCTCACCCATAAACTCCAAAACTCTCTCCTTGATAAACCGATAATAAGCTGAAGCTCCATGATTTGTGGGAGCTTGGACCGGAGCTAGAACAGGCACTAGAGCAATATTCCTCTACCCTATATTCTCAATGATGTCGGCCATTCTCCCAAGTAGATTGAGGTACTTCTCTTCTCGATCTTGCGGTTGGCCACCACCACGAGTAGTCTTTCGTCTAGGCAGCATGGTCAGCTATAGAAATATATTATGAAATAAGAACGATAAGGATTAGATTACGGGTCAAATACTTACTAAGAAATTATAATTCTACGCAATTAAACACAACTAGTGGTCTAAGTAGTAAAACTAAGGTAATTAAAACTATCCAATATAGTTTAACCATTCTATGCCTACATCTACTTATTCCATGTAGACTATACTATACTAAGCTTTCGCAAAAGATTCATATCAAATTTAAGGCATCACATCTTTGATACCCACTGTGGCGACCCTAAAAATTCTAACCGAAAATCGACATAATTTTGGTTGTAAAACAGTCACTAGACTAATACAAACCTATATAAAATCTCTGTACAGCGCACATATATATATCCACAACAAATAACACAGGATCTAAAAAGTCACCAAAAATATATGGCACAAATACCATAACTCCAATTATGATGTCAGTTCAGATTAGATACCACTAGGTACCAAATGTCAAACTATAAAAGCCTTCGAAAGCATATAAAACCATCAAAATATAGTAAAAACTAAACTATCTGTACAATCATCAACATACTACATCATCAATATATATCCATCTTAAAGATATATGAAAGTACTCCATGAGGTACAAATCTATGACAGATCAAAAATTCTATCAAAAATTCGGCAGAATTTTATCTATCAAATGGACGTCCGCCAAATACAAAACCTGTACAAAACCCTGTACAGAATCCACAGCATACATACAACATAAACACAGGATCCAAATCGTCACAATAAATAGACGGGTGGCATCGACATTGTAACTCCGGTACAACGCCGGCTCAGAAAGAATGCTAACTAGGAACCAATTATAACCATGAAAGATACCTGCAGAAGCTACTACATCCATCAATGAACAACGGAAACTACCTATATATCCATAATCATCATAACATACATATACATAACCATAAGTATCAAAATAATTATTACATTATCCATGCCTTATACAAAATAATAAAACTAAGTCCTTAAAAGCTTTCTAATCCGTATCAGTTGCCTATCTTGCGCTTACAGCCTATCCGGACTCATCGGGTATAATGGCTTACTCATCTGGAAGGAAAGAGAAGTAAGGGTGAACTAATAGGTCAACAAGTACATTATAATCAAAAGCAGTAGACAACATAAGCGAATATAAGGGAAAGAGACATAATCATAAATGAGATGCATAAACGGGAACATGATCAAATATGCTTTGGAATACAATTTACTTCTCTTTGGGATATACTTTATGCATGATTATTCATCTTTGTGGATTAGGGTTAGTAAGCCTTACTAACTAAAGGTGCGGAAAAACGAAGAAAGTAATGTGTTACTCTACACATTCTAAAGTATAACTGCTAGATTTTAGGCTTGTAGCTACTCGACCATCTGCTACATTTAAAGTCTGTAACTACTCGACCATCGACTACATTTTAGGCCTACAGCTACTCAGCTATCAGCTATATTAAGGTCTGTAAGTACTTAGCCATCATATATGCCTCCACATGTACCCCCGGGGCTCAAAGGCAGTCCTCGCCTTTCCATAGTAATATTCTAAGACTTGCCAAGAGTATCACCTACTACAATATGCAGTCAGGATAATCTTTGAGTCACCATTATGATACCCACGGCATGCCAAGGGTTATTACCTTTTGTAACAAATTTCATAGTCCTAATTTTATGATTTCTTATTCTTTTGAGGGAAGGTCTATCACACTTCATTTTACAATATCTCCATACGGGAGAACCATTTGATAACATATCACATTGTGGACTTCCATCCGGTTACACATACGATTGTTATCTTTCTTTCGAACTTAAGTCTTTTCATAAGTCAATTTGGATGCATCGATGTCACAATACATAGGAAAGATTGGAATTCCTTATTATATTAGGCAATTATCACTTTGGGGTCCTCCAGAACAAATTTCTTTGCAAACGGAGTACGGACACATATTTTTGGGGCTTACAATTGAGTATATACGATTATATATAGCTTATATAACAATTAATTATGATGGAAGCATATAAATTTCACAATTAGGCTCGGGTGAATAGTAACAATGTCGATTTGGAGCATTTGAAAGTCACGAACGAGTTGATACTTGTGAGATTGGACGCATAGCCGATATATATGTATAATTAGAATGTGGTGATTCATATTTTGGGGTCAATTTAATATATAATCGAAGGGAAGGGAAAAAATCTCGAATCGGGCACGGTTAGGGTTTTGGCAAAGTTAAACCAGACCAATCGGAAGGCAAATCGTATAATAAACCATAAATACTTCAAGTAATTATCATGGGTTACATGTTCTTCCTGATTTGTGTGTGTATTGAGACGAAAATAACCAAAAGAAAATGAATAAAAATCAAAATAGGAGATAAAAAAGGGTATGGGAGCATTTGCCTCGACTTAATTTTTTTTTAGTAAATAAAATTGTATTGAAATAAATAAAATTATAAATAAATTATATTCTAATTCAAAATACTTTGCTGACTTAGAGATAGAATAGAAACGTTAGGGCATTCCTCGAGCACCACCATGGAACATATTATAAAACCAAATCAAATAATAACAGAAAAACAACCGGCCAAGACACAATCAGCCAACTTAGCCATTAGCCTTCAATCAACCAAATGCTCTTTTTTCCAAATAGCAAACAAGGCTGAGAAATTCCACACAAACTCCACAAAAAAGCAAAATTACTACTATTTTTTTTAATAAAGAATCGGTAAAGTTTGAAACCCACACATGATCTCAAACAGGTAAAACATCATACTTAGCAAGAAACACAGGACCGTCGACAAGTACCCAAACTGGATCCAGCAAGGGACTCAAACCGGCAAAATCCTTCAAACCGTACAGAGAGGACAAAGCTGCCAACACATATTCCTTTCGTCCTCAAGCGTACCGGTAGATTGCATCAAATCATCAAACTGGGCAATGACCCATACCAGGAAAAAATATGCCAAAGCATACCAGGAGACAAATTGGCAATTAGCTTCTAACTAGGAGAAAGCTAGAGAGCAGCATACGCACCAAACCGGCAGAAAACATTATACCGGGCGTTACCCAATGGGCATCTTGTTTTCCTTGGGATATCTCCAAACGGGCACAACAAGGCCAACAAGACCACCAAACCGGTTGAAACCCATCCATACCGGGAACGCCAACAATTTTTTTTGGTAAGTTAAATGGAATTAATTAAAAGAAAAATGTACAAAAAACTATATTCTAACTTTAAGTGTTTTACCGACTTAGGGGTAGAATATAGACGCTGAGATATACCCCGAGTACCACCATGGAATAATTCATGAATTCGAAAGAAAACATACAAACAGGAAATTGGCCAAACACTACCATCCAAATCGGCCACGAGCCAATCCGTCTATTGGCAGCAAACCGGGTCAGAGCGCAACAAATCAGACCGGCTTTTCAGCTAACTGCTTCAAACCAGCAACGGACCAATCCTGGCTAACTGCATATCGTCATTTTTGGCTGATAGGAGTATACCGATATTTCAAAGCATGACAGTCCCACCAAATAGCCCAACTCTAGACTGACTTGGCAACTAACCATAGACCGATCACAGGGCTCATCCATACCCGCTGAATGGGCCACGTCAGCATGACACAAAACCGGTAGCACCAAAGATCCATGAGCGATTCTACCAAACCGTCCATCTTTTCCAAAACAGGCAATTCTGACGATGCCAACTAATCGGGAACAACCAGCTAATCGGACGCAACAGAATCCAGTGTGGCGGGCGGCCAGCACAGAAAATGCGGAGAGCAATTGAAACCGGATAGATTTTTTGTTTCTTGGGGACCGTCCTGAAAGGGGAAACGCCAGCACAACTGCCCATTTTACCACATCGGCAAAGTGGCACCATCGTAGGAGGCAAAACCTGCGGAATGGAATGCCGACAAAGCAACCAAGCGGAAGCAGCTAGCGAACGCAGCAAGATCCACCGTGGCGAGCTCCCTGCAGAGGAGACACATCCGGAGCAACAGAAGTCGGAGAGAGTGTTTTTTTTTGGGGGGGAAACCTCCGGAGCACACCGTTACCCGGAATGGAATGTGCACGATAGCCAGCATGGCGGCCAACAATCAGAGCCTCCGGAGGTGAGAGACAACAAAAGCCGGAGAGTTTTTCTTCAAACCCGGAATGCACGCGATAGCCAGCATGGCGACCAACAGTCACGGCATCCAGTAGTGAAGGAGGAAAAGGCTAGCAAAGGAGGCAAACCGGCTGGAGGGCAAACGGGAAGCCTCCTGTCAAGAAGGTAATTCGGTAGAATAGAAGGGCCAGTCACGTGGCAACATTATCAGAGAGCAGAGAGAGGTATGCCAACTCAGCAGGTGAGGGAGCAATCTGACACATCAAATCATCCACCTAGGCAAAGGTACCGGAACACCACACTCGCATTCGATTTTTTTTATATACACCAGCAGGTCAGGAAAGAGCTACCATTACAATTGGCCGTGTCAAGAGACGCCTTTAGTTTGCTTCGGACGACATTGATGATAATGGAATATAGATGGGAGGTGTCCTACGTGGGGTAATTTTGAAAGATTTGGCTATTATATTCCTTCCAAAGGAAATAGACCGTAGCCACAAGGGTAAGCCGTTTAGAATGGGCCATGAAGTTTTTTCCTTTCCATGTGATAGCAGCCCAATGAATGTTCTATGACCACTCAGGATAAGGCCAATGGATCCCAACACGACGCCGGATCATGTTCCATAAAGAGTTCGAGAATGGGCATGAGAAGAATAGGTGACCGTGATCTTCATTTTTGGAATGACAAAGAGAGCAATTGGTAGAGAGATTTGAAACGCCATGAATGCAATCTAGAGTGCTAAGTCTATCTCTAATGGCCAGCCAATGGGTGAAGGCTTTGACAGGGATATGGGAGGAACCCCACACTAGAGTAGCTCAGGTCATTTTTGTTTTGGGAGGATGGAACAGAAAATTGGAAGATCGGGTTGAGAAGTGACCATCAGCTGTGGCCGCCCATCGAATAGAGTCCTGGCTCCTCGCATCAGGGTGATAGGGGGCATGTTCTCCACAAGACGGGAGACTTCATTATCAAAAGGGAATGCCAACAAGGCCAGCCTATTCGGGCAAGAGAACGCATATTGGCACTCCAAGCAAAAGATAACATACCCAGCCAGGATGTTGATTTTTTTTGGAAGTTTCCAAACCGGGCAACATGCATCAAGTTGCTCAACCATTCCATCTGGGCGTCTTCCAAACCGGCCGAAACCAACCCTTACTTGGAATTTCTACAATGCAAGCCACGCCGAGCAAGAGAATGCATGTTGGCACATTAAGCAGAAGAAATCCAGTCGGGATGCTTTTTTTTATGTCATACTCATACAACTCCACCGGTACAAACAGTGTACCAAAAAAAGTGACCATACCGGCAAAAGAAAAACACAGGACGCAAACCGACAGGCTCGATATGAAACAAGGCAATCCTTCTAGAATGTAGCTTTTTTTTGCCATATCCATACAACTCCATCGGTACAAACAGAATACCGGGAACAGCGACCATACCAGCAAAAGAAAAACATAGGACACAAGCCGGTAGGCCTGAGAAGAAACAAGGCAGTCCATCTGGAATGCAGCTTTTTTTTGAAGGAAACTGCCATGAGCACCCTATTGGGCATGAGCCCCATACCGGGCATAAGACACAAACCAGCAAAAGGCATCCCATTTGGAATGCAACAGCTTTTTTTTTTTTTTTTTATTGAGATGCATATCAACCGGAACCTACCAAAAATTCCCAAGCCGGCAAAAGGAAACAAACCGGCAATTAGGCAAGAAAAGATCATTCCTTCCGGAATGGATTTTTTTTAATCAGGGAAAAGAACCCTAATAGCAAGGGAAAAAAGCCACCAGCAACTCATGCCATCATACCAGACAGGAGAAAGCAACTCTTCCGGAATGCTTGAAGCATTCTGGGAAAAACACCATTCCGAAATACTGCCTTAGCTTCTTCCCGAACTACAGAAAGAAATTGCTCACAATAACCTTGGATTAACCATCATATTGGCAGACTACAAACATCCGCGGCCATAGTAGATAGACTATTTCCAGATGAAGTAGTTCGACAGCCAATTAACGGAATACTCCATCTGGTTATGATGGAACAATCATTCTGGTTGCAATTAATGGATATAATTTCAAGTTTTCAGCAAACTGCATTGGTAATAAAATTGGCAACCTGGAATTCATTAGGATGAGCCGCATTGTTGAACATGCGTTTGTTCCTTTCATGCCAAATGAAGTAAACAGTCGTAGCAAGGGAGAGCCGAAAAGACTACGCTTTGAGATTTTGACTCTTCCATTTGATGGCAACCCAGGAGATGTTTGAGTGCCAATTATCATAGGGCTAGCAAATTCTAGCATGGTGGCACATAATCCTCCACACACCTGATGAGAAGGGACATGAGAAGAACAGATGCTTATGGGTTTCATGATCTTGATTACACAGAATGTATGATGTCGGACATGGAAAGAAGGAATTAAGCTGGTCTAGGGTGCAGAGCCTTCTGCATATGACCAGCCAAGGTGTGATAGACCGGCCACATTCCACCGCATGCGGCTGCCCGTCAATCGGAACCGATCATATACTCTGGTTAAAAAGGTGGACTCAAAATTTTTCTTTCTTTTATATATATTTTACATCGCGTGCACAGGATCGCATAAGGCCCAACTTTGTGAGTTGGCGGCCAGGGGTCAAGGTTTCTCTCTCTCTCGACCGGCCAAGACTAGGTCAGTCGGACATAAAGGTCCTGAACAAATTGAGATGTCACTAGGAATCACAAATTACTCAAACCATAACAGCGTACGGAAGCATACTAATATTCATTAATTTTTAGCAACGGAAGTAATTTACAAATCTTTCCCAAACATTAAAAGTGAAAACATTAATTTTGCTCCTTCGTTGCTTAAATTCCGGCCAGCTATCCTGCCTATCTAATCCATCAAACCTCATTCTTTTTTGTCCAGCATAAACTCGTTACCACCGTCATCATCATCTGAAAAATAGAAGGGGTGAGCTAGGGAGCCCAGCAAGGTACTCATGCGTAAATCATGCATAGTCATAAACAGTAAACAGACAAAATGCAATAGAGGCCTATATGCAGTTTCATAAAACATGGCCAGAGTCAATGCAAATAGATTCTGAAATCATGCAATTAGATTTCCAAAATCATGCTTAAATTTATTTCCGTCAAAACCGGCTACATTTTAGGTCTGCAACTTTCGACCATCATATCTCATAAATGCTACATTTAAGGTCCGTAGTCAAGACCATCCAAAATGTTACATTTAAGGTCCGTAGTCACGACCCTCCAAAACGCTACATTTTAAGGTCTGTAGTTAAGACCATCCAAAACGCTACATTTAAGGTCCGTAGTCATGACCAATCAAAACGCTACATTTAAGGTCTGTAGTCATAACCAATCAAATGGCAACATTTAAGGTCTGCAGCTCTCGACCATCAACACTTAGTTCCACAAATCATGATTTTTCGAAAATGAAGTCGAATATGCACTTAACCGGAGGTCTTTTTAACAAAAGCCGAAATTCTTTTTGTCAAAAGCTGGAGTCCTTTTTATCAAAAGCCGGAGCCCTTTTTATCAAAAGCCGAAGTAGTTTTTATCAAAAGCTGGAGCCTTTTTTATCAAAAGCCGGAGTCCTTTTTATCAAAAGTCGAAAATCATATATCAGAAGCCGAAGGTCTTTTCTCAAAGGTTGAAGGTCTATAATCACAAGTCGGAGGTCTTTTTCTTAAAGTCGGAGTTCCTTTCCTCAAAAGCCGGAAGTCTTTTTCTTAAACATGAAATTATCGAAGTTCATGCAGATCGACAAATAACCATACTTCGTGCATAAAGAAACTAAACATTATGAATAATAGGGCTTCTTTTAAACATGCGGTTAACAAAGATTCTCCCTTAAATCAAACGATCAGAAAAAAAAATCATACATACTGTAACATGAGTTCATAAAAAATCAAACATACTTGGGTCGCAAACATGCATATACTTGCATTACAAACATGATATTTAAAAGGGTGAGTACACTTACATTAAAACACATGATCAGCAAAAAGGTGAGTACTCTTGCATTAAGTCATGAATTTAAAAATAGGGAGTACGCTTGCCTAGATTGGATCTATGAACCCCTTACTTGGTTCTGGCTTGAAGTTCTTAGCTCCTTTACCTGGTCAATTGCCCAACTTCCCATCCTAATTTCCGGGGCCATTACTTATAGACATTGGGGTTGGTGGCAGTAGGTAGGGCAGGACAACTGCTTGTACTTCTTTACTTGCTCCCCTTGCCTTTCTAGAAGGTCAGCGGGGCGGTTGGGAGTAAGTTACCTACTCAGGTATGGTTATTTCTGACTCCGCTTTTCGTAAGGGTTTCTTTATTATTTTCGATCAACTGGCCTTGATCGGATTTAGTTGTTCCTTCCTACACATTCTGGTCAATTGGCGTTGACTGAATTTTACTTACCCGTAACACTTCCGATCAATTGGTGTTGACTGAATTACTTTCCCTTTTCTCCTTCCTTCTGGTCAACTAGCGTTGACAGATAAGCCTTCCTTCACGTTTTTCGGTCAACATACGTTGACCGGATTTCATCTTTCTTCACGTCTTCTGGTTAAGACTTGTTGACCGGATTTTCATTATTATTATATTTTTCGGTCAACAATCACACAATTTCGGTCAACTTAACTACCCCGATTTGCCTTCTATTCTTATAATTGCTATTACTTTCGGTCAACTGGCATTGACCGGTTTGTATTTTTCTTCACGTTTTCCGGTTAACAGGCGTTGGCCGGATTAATTTTTTTACTACATTTTTTGATCAACTTGCGTTGACCGGATAACCTTCAATTTTTCTTTACTTCTTGATTATATTGACTTAATGTCTTAGACTTTCTATGTTTTAGAACCTGGGCCGTTACAATCTCCCCCACTTATAGAAATTTTGTCCTTGAAATTTAACAATCCGTAGCCTGTCATTTGCTAGGCTCCACCTCCTGCTTGCTATTCTTCAACTAGAGCCTTGACTTCTGAAATCAAGACAATTCGGTTAGATCAAAATTTAGCCTCTAAAATTTATTAAGACACGACATTCTCCTAGACACCACGTTCTGGTTTTGCTTAGCGTTAGCCTACTGGTCGGACTAGAATGGTTAAGCCTAAGTCATTATAACTCACTTCCTTCTCCCATCCATTGATTCATCCTAACCTATCCTAAGCTACCGCATAGTTTCAGATCAAAACCTAAGGCATCTCATATTGCTCTGATACCAACTGTGACGGACCGACCACATTCCACCGCATGCAGCCGCCCGTCAATCGAAATCGATCATATACTTTGGTTAAAAAGGTGGACTCAAAATTTTTCTTTCTTTTATATATATTTTACATCGCGTGCACAGGATCGCGTAAGGCCCAACTTCGTGAGTTGGCAGCCAGGGGTCGTGGTTTCTCTCTCTCTCGACCGGCCAAGACGAGGACGGTTGGACATAAATGTCCCGAACAAATTGAGAAGCCACTAGGAATCACAAATTACTCAAACCATAACAGCGTACGGAAGCATACTAATATTCATTAACTTTTAGAAACGGAAGTAATTTATAAATCTTTCCCAAACATCAAAAGTGAAAACATTAATTTTGCTCCTTCGTTGCTTAAGTTCCGGCCAGCTATCCTACCTATCTAATCAATCGAACCTCATTCTTTTTCGTCAGGCATAAACTCGTCACCACTGCCATCATCATCTGAAAAATAGAAGGGTTGAGCTAGGAAGCCTAGCAAGGTACTCATGCGTAAATCATGCATAGTCATGAACAGTAAACAGACAGAATGCAATAGAGGCGTATATGCGGTTTCATTAAACATGGCCGGAATCAATGCAAATAGATTCCGAAATCATGCAATTATATTTCTAAAATCATGCTTAAATTCATTTCCGTCAAAATCGGCTACATTTAAGGTCTGCAGTTCTCGGCCATCATATCTCATAAACGCTACATTTACGGTTCGTAGTCAGGACCATCCAAAACGCTACATTTAAGGTCCGTAGTCAAGACCCTCCAAAACGCTACATTTTAAGGTCCGTAGTCAAAACCATCCAAAACGCTACATTTAAGATCCGTAGTCATGACCAATCAAAACGCTACATTTAAGTTCTATAGTCATGACCAATCAAACGACAACATTTAAGGTCTGTAGCTCTCGACCATCAAACACGTAGTTTCGCAAATCATGCTTTTTTGAAAATCAAGTCGAATATGCACTTAACCGGAGGTCTTTTTAACAAAAGCCGAAGTTTTTTTTGTCAAAAGCCGGAGTCCTTTTTATCAAAAGTTGTAGCCCTTTTTATCAAAAGCCAGAGTTATTTTTATCAAAAGTCAGAGTCCTTTTAATCAAAAGCCGAAGATCATATATCAGAAGCTGAAGGTCTTTTCTCAAAGGTCGGAGGTCTATAATCACAAGTTGGAGGTCTTTTTCTTAAAGCCGGAGTTCCTTTCCTCAAAAGCTGGAAGTCTTTTTCTTAAACATGAAATTATCAAAGTTCATGCAGATCGACAAATAACCATACTTCGTGCATAAAGAAACTAAACATCATGAATAACAGGGCTTCTTTTAAACATGCGGTTAATAAAGATTCTCCCTTAAATCAAACAATCAAAACAAAAATCATACATACCGTAACATGAGTTCATAAAAAATCAGACATACTTGTGTCGCAAACATGCAATACTTGCATTACAAACATGATATTTAAAAGGGTGAGTACACTTGCATTAAAACACATGATCAGCAAAAAGGTGAGTACTCTTGCATTAAGTTATGAACTTAAAAACAGGGAGTACGCTTGCCTGGATTGGATCTATGAACCCCTTGGTTCTGACTTAAAGTTCTTAGCTCCTTTACTCGGTCAATTGCCCAACTTCCCATTCTAATTTTCGGGGCCATTACTTATAGACGTTGGAGTTGGTGGTAGTAGGTAGGGCAGGTCAGCTGCTTGTACTTCTTTGCTTGCTCCCCTTGCTTTTCTAGAAGGTCAGCGGGGCGGTTGGGAGTAGGTTACCGACTTAGGCATGGTTATTTCTGACTCCACTTTTTGTAAGGGTTTCTTTATTATTTTCGATCAATTGGCCTTGACCGGATTTAGCTGTTTCTTCCTACACATTCCGGTCAATTGGCGTTGACCAAATTACTTTCCTTTTTTTCCTTCCTTCAGGTCAACTAGCGTTGACCGAATAAGCCTTTCTTCACGTTTTCCGGTCAACATACGTTGACGAATTTTATCTTTCTTCACGTCTTCCAGTCAACACTTGCTGATTGGATTTCCGTTCTTATTATATTTTCGATCAATAATCACACAATTCTGGTCAACTTAACTACCCCGATTTGCCTTCTATTCTTATAATCGCTATTACTTTCGGTCAACTGGCGCTAACCGGTTTGTGTTTTCCTTCACGTTTTTCGGTCAACAGGAGTTGACCGGATAACCTTCAATTTTTCTTTACTTCTTGATTATATTTGACTTAATGTCTTGGACTTTCTATGCTTTAGAATCTGGGCCGTTACACAAAGGATAAAAGCATGTGCTGGAATATGCTTATGCCCCCAGACATGATGATACCAAGGCACCTTATCTTCGCCTTGCTGGAAAATGGTGTAGGCCGACTTCGCAGTATAATTGCTAAATCGACTAGCACACTAGGAGGCATGTTTTCCAAAATGTCATCGACCTCTTTGTCAAAGGGATTAGGCCAACTCCAATTATTCTGATGAATGATGTTCATTACTCTTGTATTGTCCGATAAACCAATAACACATCTAATTCTTTCAATGCAGTAGTTAATAAGAGGACCAAAGGGGTGCCAATTATTAGTCCAAAGGAATGTGATTGCACCATTCACAATGTGGTGGCAAATCTTGGAGTGAAGGACAGGACAGAGTTTCATGATTTTCTTCCAACACTAAGATGTTGTGTCTGGAACTTTTAAAGTCCAGATACTCTGGTCTTTAATACGGTTGGCGTGACACCAGTCTAACCAAATTGAGGCCAGATCTTTTGATGTGAGCTTCCAGAAAAGACGACTAATAAAGGCTTTATTAAAAGCAACAAGATTCTTTAAATCGAGACCCCCTACCTCCTTCGTATTGCAGATATCCTTCCATGCAACTTTTGCCGCGAACCTGCCTTTAGTGGAGCCTTGCCAAAGAAAACCACGAATATGGGTCTATCTTCTTCAAAAAATTTTTTGGAAGGATGATAATATATGCCCAGTAGTTGTGGATTGTTGATAAAATTGAAGAGATTAGCTAAAGCTGACCACCAAAAGATAACCAATGGTTTTTCCAAGAGGATACTCTTTGAAGCACATGGACCAGTAGGGGTTTGCAATCTTTCACCAAGAGTCGAGTGGTGATGAGGGGAACTCCTAGGTATTTCATTGGAAGCGTGTCCCTTTTAAAACTCATGGTGTCCTAAATTTCCTGCTGGGTTCTCTCATCTCCAGCACATATAAAGATCTCACTTTTGTCTTTGTTGGTTGAAAGGCCTGAGAGATCTTAAAAAACCTTGAGGCAGTCTTTAATAATTTTTATAGATGAGGGTCAGCTTTAGAGAAAAGAAGAAGGTCATCTGCAAAGCCAAGCATCACTGTCCTTGTGCACTCGCATTTCCAATGAAAGTGAAAATTCTCATTTCTGTGGGCTTTTATTTCTAGGATATCATTAAGAGTTTCCATGGCCAACACAAAAAGATAGGGAGAAAGTGGGTCCCCTAGTCAATGCTCTTTTTCTCTTTTGAAGAAACCGACAAATTCACCATTTATGTTGATGGAAAAAGAGGTTGTAGTAATGCATTGGTGAATCCAGATAACCATCTGGGGGGAAGCCCTTCAGATCTAAAGTTGCTAGTAGAAAATCCCACTGGACCGAGTCATACGCTTTCTAAGGTCCGCTTTCATGGCACTTCGGGGAATTCCTTTATTAAGATGGTATTTATGAAGTAATTCTTGAGCCAGTAGAATATTGTCGCTTATATATCTACCTTCCACATAGGCGATTTGCCTCTTATCAACTAGAAGTGGGAGAGCGGGCTTGATGCGGGTGGCGATAATTTTTGAAATAATTTTATAGATAACGTTGCAACAAGAAATGGGTCTAAAATCAGAAACTTTGTGCAGTAGTTTCACTTTAGGAATTAGGCTGATAAGAGTATGATTAATTTGTTTAAGGAGCTTTCCATGATGAAAAAAGTATTGAACTGCTTCAACAATGGAGGGGCCAATGATGTGCCAAGCCTCTTTATAGAACCTAGAGGAGAAACCATCTGGGCCGGGCACTTTGCAGTCACCAATTGAGAAGAGGGACTGTTTGACCTCCTTGGCACTAATAGATCTAGTCATTGATGAGTGGATATCATCTGGGATGGTATGCAAAATGAAAGGCTGGAGCCAATTCTTGTCAAAGAATCGATCCTTTTGACCAGAACCTAACAACTTTGTGAAGTGATCAACAATTAAGCGTTGAACCTCCTTATGGTTATTCGTTGGGGAACCATCATTATTACATAATGAGAGAATTTTTTTCCTGTTGTTGTTGCCAACGACTGAATTGAAGACGAATTTAGAGCATTGATCTCCTTCTTTGAGCCATTTG
Source organism: Nepenthes mirabilis (assembly GCA_025585075.1). Classification (NCBI taxonomy): domain Eukaryota; kingdom Viridiplantae; phylum Streptophyta; class Magnoliopsida; order Caryophyllales; family Nepenthaceae; genus Nepenthes; species Nepenthes mirabilis. The sequence goes on from JAODPA010127134.1 coordinate 39,330, forward strand.
ATTTTTGCCCTCTACTGGATGAATTCCATTTCCTGTCGCAGGGCATGGCGGTAGGCCGCTTTGTAATGCTCTTCCTCAGTTGCTATAAGGTTGAGAGGAAGGTGGAAAGTAGATTTTTGATACTCTTCAAGGTTTCTTTGAGTATGAACAACTTATTTAGATACATTCCCAATGTGCACGTTTAAATGCTTAATTAGATCATGAGTAGATTGATCTTGGAAACAATCTGAAACATTGGAACACCTTGGATTTGACACTGCCAAGCCTCTTGAACAGAGGGAAGGAATTGGGGGTGCTTTGAGAGAAAATTGTTGAACTGAAAAAGACCTTTCTTTTGCCTATTGCATGCATTCTGGGAAATAATATAGGGAGAGTGCTCTGATAGTCTGGCAGGCAAGAAGGAGGCTTTGTAGGTGTCAAATTCAAAAAGCCAGTGACTATTCACGACAACACGATCTAGCTTTCTATAGATCCGAGTCGTAGCATCTTGGCCATCATTCCAAGTAAAGAAAGCACCATCGTAGCATAAGTCATGTAGGTCACAGTCATTTAGGCACTGATCAAAGTCTAGTGAACTTTTGGCATGCCAAATGCCACCAAGGCCTTCTGAGGGCACGCCTAAGGCATTGAAATTGCCTAAGGCAGCCCAAGGCATCCCAATAGTGTGATGAGTAATACTCTGCAGATTATCCCAAAGGGAGCGCCTTTCAATCTCCGAATTGGAGCCATAAATCACGGAAACATAACAAGTCTGACTTTATAGTGAATAATCTGATTATCTTTTAATAAGACATCAAGATTTACAATGGCAGAGTCCTAACCAAGCCAGATTCTGCCTGTTGAATTTGAAGAGTAGTTCATCTCCCAATTCCAGTAGGGCATCAACTTGTTGGTTATTTTGGCCGCATTACATTTTCTAACCTTGGTTTCAACCAGGCCAACAACAAGACATCTCGAAGAGTGAATAAAATGCTTGACCTCTTGGGCTTTGACACTCCAATTTAGTCCTCGAACATTCCAACATGCGATGATAACCACGAGGAATGGGAGAAGCGGAATTTTTTTTTTAGGCCCCTTATACTTTCTTCCAGATTTCTTCAAAAGGTTAACCCTATTATCTATAGACGTTAGGTTTTTGCTGGTACATGTAAGAGACTCAACTGAATGTAGTTCAACTTTAGCGTTATTTGAGCTGGTCTGTCAGGCTGCAGGAGTGGAGTCCTAGTTAAACCTTGTCTTGGCTTCAATGAAATTCTATTTCGCTCTACTTATAGCCTTCTCAATTTATGAATTGTGGACTGAGAAATTTGAGGTTCTCGGAGGTGAGCTTTTAGGTGCTCAGTGCTAAGATCAGTAGTGGCTTCTCCCACAATGGCATCAGTCATAGTAGGATTTGAGGAGCTAGAGTCAACAAGATGCTTAGGCTATGGGGCACTAGAGTGAATAGGATTGCGGTGGATATCATCATTCTTGTTAGTAGCACGATGAGATTCAATCACTAGGAATTGACATAAATCAATACCACGCGTCACATAATCAAGGCGATAGAGGGGTGATTTAATCTAGAGGAGCTCATCCTCAATCACCTCCTTGTTCCTAGCCACATTATTGTCGACAATTGGGCATTCCAAGTCAGTATCTTGAAGGGCGTCAAAGGCATTGGAAATAGGGAGATTTCCAGATCCTAGATCAGCCTTATTAGGAACAGCAGGAACGTGGTTATTCTTTTTGATCTTGGGATGAGAAGGAATGGGCAATGAAACCGGCAAAATTCGATCGGTAGGCTTGAACACCTTCACAGGTTTACCTTGGGGTTCAGCATTCCCCTTCCTATTACAATGGCTACCATGAGTAGGCTTCTATTGGTACTGAATATTAATCTCTGAGAATAATTGTTCAGGATGCTCAGCAGAGCACCCTGATCTGATTTTCATATGATCAGGCAAAGGGGCATTATCTCCTACTTCCACACAAACACGGGCATAGCCCATCCTTTCCATCTTCTTAGTAATAGGGTCCAATTGCAATGGCTGCCCCACAACACTCGCAATCCAGCTCAATCCCTGGGGTGTCCAGAATTCCACTGGCATGTTTGACATGGTGATCCAAATGGGATAGGATTTGTGCTCCTCTTTAGACAGAGGCATGCTTGGTTTCCATTTCTTGAGAAATAGGGGATGTCCAGCGAATGTCCAGGGACCACCCGCAAGACATCTCTCTAGCAGCTTACATGAAGAAAAACGGAAGAAAAAGAATCCTTGATCGTTGCCAGCCACATGTTGCAGCTCAAATCGAGTCCAAATTTTCCTAACAATGTGGTTGACAGCGTGATAATGCAGGGGGTTGCCACAGAAATAACCAACCAGAGTGTCACACCACATTACCTCCCCTTATTTGATAACTTCAGACTGGGGAGTTAAAACCACATTATCCCCATCCCCTAAGTTAGGAGGAAAGTATTTCAAAAAGGATTTACCTCCAATGATGTTCTGCTGGACCACGGAAGACCAGGAAGCACGAGGGGATTGGCATTAGAAACCAATGGAGGCTTTGAATCTAACGCACCCAACAAACCCACATTTTTGATATCAACAACGCCATTAGAAATGGGAACCAAATCAGAACAGGGATGGTTCACGACCTATAAATCTCTGACCTCTGGCACTCTTTGAGAGCTGACATCAGAAGCCATAGACAAAGGGAGGATGATAGATTTAGGAGGCGAAGGGAGACCTCCAACTAATCGGGGATAATCATAATCAGCAAATGACCCAGTAGAACCCTCAGATAGCAAAGAATTAGAAGCAGGAACGGAAACAGGGGCGCAACATGAAGGGGAAGGACGAGTAGCAGAATGGGTCAGAAAGGCCTCAATTGACAAGGGTGAAGAATGAGAGATAGAAGGGAAAATAGGAGGAGATGACCCATCAGGAGGAACAGAGCAGACAACAGAGGGAGCAGGAGATTTTGTGCTAGAGGGTATTACGAAAGCAGAGGAGGGAGGGGTAGAGAAAGAGACAGGGACAGATAGGATGGGACTCTGTTTGAGGGGGAAGGGTTTCAGCGCCTCAGATGAACCAGCCATAGCTGGCGGCGCTGGTGAGAAGGGGAAGAAGGCAGGAGGAGGGGGGGTAGGCAACGACAGGAAATCGCAGCACAAGGAGGGATGCGATTCAAATTCTAGAGAGAAGGAGTGTCTCTCCCTAGAGTGGCTCAAATGCAACCCCCCAATAGCCTCGACCCGATTTACCACTTTTATAACTAGCTTTTGGACGGATTCGGACACCGAGGCTTTGATCTCCTCCTTTCTCTCTCTAGCCTTCGTTCTCTCTCTCTCTATTCTTAGAAATCCTGAAAAAATGATAGGAAACAAATCCTAACGCGTATATATACTCCGAATGTCGCCTTGGGTGCCAGTTGGGCGGTAGTCGAGTGCCACACTATTGAAAAATGTGCATGGGCCCAAGCTCGAGCGGCCATCAAGCGCAACCCTTCTGTTATATCCACCTGGGCCTCGCCTCGAGCGTCCCTTGGGCTCAGAGGTTTTGCTATTTGTGCCCGAGTGGCACCTTGGGCGGTCATCAGGCATTGAGCACTTTTTTTTGGTGAGTAGCGTCGAGCACAAATCCCTTTATTTTGCTTCCGGTCTTATTTTTTTTCACATTTAAGCCTAATTTTGATTATTATCATTTTAGTTACCTTCTAATTATAATGTTTTAGAACCGGAACCTCACAACTCTCCCCTACTTATAAAAATTTTGTTCTAGAAATTTAACGAATTCTAGGATTAATTTAAATCGACATACCTCAGAATAAGTGGAGATACTTTTCTCGGATTTCGTCATCTCTTTCCCACGTTGCCTCTTCGCGGGAATGATTCATCCATAAAACCTTCATGAGAGGGATTATCTTCAAGCTCAAAATTTAGTCCTTGTGATCCGAGATCTCTACCGGCTTCTCCGCATATGATAAATCTTCGTTGATTGCCAAAGGACCATAACCAATCACATGCACTGGATCGTAGACGTACTTCCTAAACATTGAAACATGGAAGACGTTGTGTGACGACCCGAGCTTGGATCCCAGAACCCGACCCGGACCGTCACGGTTAAATTCTCGAATCGTCAAACATCATCAAGTACGCATCATCAAACAACTTTAATGAATTCTTATAATATCATTTAAGACACAATCCATAGTCATCATAAATGCATCGTCACATAAATATCCATAATAATGACAAATAACTACAATACATGACCTCAATGTCAAAAATATCAATCATCATAGAGAAATCTAATAAAAGTTAAATAGTAACTAGACTACCAAGATCTTAAGTCTCTACCCGAAAAGCCTCAATCTCTGAGATCACCTCTACCTGGAGTCTACTCACACGATCTCTTCTATCATGGTGTCAACCTGTCTACCCTGGAGCCAAGAAAATATAAGGGTGAGCCAAAGCCCAGCAAGTGATAATAATTAAGGACGCTAATAACAATAAAATTCTCGGATATCAAACTATCAAGATCTCAACATAAATCTAACCATCTACTATATCCGAGAAGAATTACAACACGTCGTAAATATGACTCTAGGCAAAATAGGTCCCACAAGACCCACACATCTAAAAATAACAAGAGTGCCAATAAACAACGGTAATCCCCTAGAATCCAACATTAACGATGATTGGGGATTTTCCCGGTCTATATGTCAGCGTGAACGATCTGAACATCAATATCGATAAACAACATAGATTCCACCAAATCCGAATAACGTAAAATTCAATCTATGGATTCTACAAAATATAACTCATGGATTCAACCGAATCCCAAACTCACGAGATATCAACAATGATGAAACATCACAATGAATCTCCTTGGACCTTATTCTACCATAGTGACCCAAAGGCCGCGTATTTAAGCCCCCAACAGCTGGGTAAGTGCAACGAGGTTATTCATGGTATCCCCACTACCCCTACAGTCCTCTCAATGGCTGTACCCGTAGCATACTCATACCATCTCCGATACCCCTCGCCAATGATATCCCAGATATCATTCTCTACGATGGTCACTAGGTTATAAGCATCCATCTTGACTCACTGTACGAAATATCAAGAATTTGATTATCAACTCAATTTTGAGGTCACCACTGTACGAGATAATAAGAATCTCCCTAGATCTTACTCTGCCACCGTGAACGAAAGGCCGCGTATTTACGCCCCCAACTGCTGGGTAAGTGCAACGAGGTTATCCATGGTATCCCTACTACCCCTACAGTTCTCCTCGAGGTTGTACCCGTAGCATGCTCATACCATCTCCGATACCCCTCGCCACCGTGAACGAAAGGCCGCGTATTTACGCCCCCAACTGCTGGGTAAGTGCAACGAGGTCATCCATGGTATCCCCACTACCCCTACAGTTCTCCTCGAGGTTGTACCCGTAGCATGCTCATACCATCTCCGATACCCCTCGCCAAATGATATCCCTGATATCATCTCCTACGATGGTCACGTGGCTATAAGCATTCCTCCGCGACAAACATACCTCATTATCACCATGATACGGAAATCAGTATCGGATAAGTGTAGATCACGCTAAGGTATCGTAGCCTCCCATTCAACTCGATACCTTAGGGTTTTCATACGCTTTCCTTTACCTTGACCGTAGGAAACCAATAATCCAAATACTCACACAATCGAGTATAACGCAAAGAAAGTTTCCAATATCAATAATAGGAACATCGTTCAGTGCTGACACGGACCGTACTCACGCAATCAGATCCAACACAAAAGAATATATCTCAGGACGTTCAAAGGGAATACATGGATCGAGATATGATCGGCTCAATTACTTCACTATTTTTCCATTTTATTTCGAAGCGATGCCTACAACTAAGGCCAACGATATTTTTATTTCAAATTTCATTCCCAATTAATTTTACAAGGTCTAACAAATTAATTAGCAATATTTAATTCTTTATACAATTAATATTATTCCGCACACCGGCCAATATATT
>JAODPA010127145.1:0-17311 GCA_025585075.1 Nepenthes mirabilis
CATAATAAAATGTAATAATAATAATACGTGGAAATTGCTATTCCCATTTGATACGTACCTGTATCCGACTTCAAACAAATTCGGGTTCACTTGATCGTTTGGATCTAACTCCGTTCACTGAGTCTGGATCCTACACACCACTACAATAAATGAGAGGTCGGGTGTCGATGGGATGTTGTCCCACCGAAGACATTCCAACGCTCACGTCAGTAATAAGCCTTCGAATTACAAGAAGGTAAATAGAAATGTAAGTTGAAATAAGGAGGGAGATTGAGGTAGGTGAGAGTGTTCGCCTTTAGATGTAAGAGACATTCTCGTGATTCGTCGACTTCGAACAGATTCGGGTTCACTTAATTGTTTAGATCCGACTCCGTTCATTGAGTCTGGACCCTGCATACCATTACAACAAACGAGAGGTCAGGTATCGACGGGATGTTGTCCCACTAAAGGCACTCCGACGCTCAAGTCAACAATAAGCCTTCGAATTACAAGAAGGTAAATAGAAATATAAGTTGAGATAGAGAGGGAGATTGAGGTAGGTGAGAGTATTCGCCTTTAGATGTAAGAGATGTTCTTGTGACTCGTCGAGAGTGTAGTTTTTCGGCTCAATGTTCACGGAGAACAAGTGGGAAGCTATGTCCTGTAAGCATGGAAGCTTAAAAGAACAGATCTCGGGGAGTGGATAAACTTTCTGGAATTTGAAGGCTTAGAGTGGGATTATTGTAGTAAGCGATTGCGTGCTTAGGGATAAGCGTTAATATGCTCAAGGATTTCTCTATCGTAGTTCTTTGTTGTCTTTTTGTTCATCCGTATCCCCTCAAAATGGAGACTTTGTGGGTTTATATAAATGGTAGGAAGGGCGACCTTCCTTGGCTAAGAAGGCGCGATCCCTGTATCGTGTTGGGCGGCCTTCCTTAAGCAAGAAGGCTTGACTGGTGCATTCTGTTTGGATCGTTTTCTTTCTGAGCAAATAACGATTCTCCAAATTATTTGCATTCCTTCTATGCTTCTGTACTGTTAGAGTCCATTGTAGGCAAGAAGAGAGAATATGGCGCCTTCCTCATGGGAAGAGCGTTGAATCTGTTGATACCTTTTTTAGTGGAGATTGGCTCCAAGGAAGGCGTAAAATTAGAGAAAATGATCATTGCTTGTCGTGTACGGAAATGTTTGACTGGGCTTGGCCTATATAAGGTTTTTACCTTTTCTCGGTTTACTACTACAGTGCTTCCAGTCAATAGAAATGTTGACTGTCTTGAGGGAGCACGTTGGCCGCCTAGTTGGCCCTTCATACGGTCAACACTAACGTTGACCGTCCAAACGCGCGTCCAGGCTTTTCTATATTTTTGGGCCCTTTTTATTATTTGGCCTGTCTGCTACGGGCTTACCCATCACCATATAACTAAACGGGCCCTTTTCTATATTTATTTTTGATTAAATTTATAACTAAACGGAGAAATATCTATTCCCTAAAAATAAAAATTCTATTCCCTCCAACCTAACATAGGATTAGATTCTAATTCAACACATTTGAAACAATTTGTAAAATGAAGAGTAAGAAAAATTCTTTACTTCTTTACAAATAAAAATTAATTTTAGCAGGAATAACCATTACATTGAAAAATATAATCTTACTAGTGTAGGAGTAACAATTCTCTGTGTTTTATATAATAATCAATAGCAATAGTCAGTTCTAGAGATACATGTCGTCGGCCGAGTAGGTCACTAGCAATCAGGGGTTGTTAGCTTCAGCAGGGTGGGCGGCCGATGATGATGTAGTTGCCAACCTGACAAGGCCACCAGCAACACAGGCGGACAACCACAAATTGGGTGGTTGCTGGCGCTGGCAGGATAGGAAAGCTAGCAACCGGTGACGATCTCAAAATTATAATTCCTTGAATTCTATAAATAAATAATACCACTGTCACTGAATCTTATTAATAGTTTCTAATCTCATCAAATTACAATTCCCTCAAAATAAATATGCCCTTCCACAATGTATCAACTAAAGAAATCATATTTCTTTTAAAATAAGATTGAATCAAAAATCAACCCATTAGAAAGAGAAATCTGATATAGATTGAAAGCTTTCCACCCTCAGAGAAAAAGGTTTTTCGAAAAAATGAAAACAAAATTCAGGATATAATCCAGCCAACCATAACATACTCTCGATCATATAATAACTTATCTATTTATTCACAATAATAAGTCCATACAAAATAGATAAATAGATAAACGTCACTTTAAAATCTTTCAAACCATAGCTTTGGAAATTCTATGATTTCTAACAAAAGGTTTGGAGATCACAGACAGACGGATAGACAGCTCCTGAACTCCAGATTTTATCAGATAACAATACAAAATCTTCCATTGGAATGTGTCGAGTCCTCATATTGATTCCTCACCCACGCATTACGAGGAAACGGAGCATCTGAACTTGGCATTTTCTGCCAAAAAAATCGATCCTCCTCCATGCTAGATCAAATCAATATATCATGTGTCGATGGAACGTGGTTGGCAGCTCTCGACAGTAGGACACATTTCATTTTGGCTCCAATCTACAACCGGAGAATCTCCACCGCAATTGAGCGGATGGAAGAACAATCAATTGATGGAAAGCCTTCATCTTCTGGACAATCGACCTCTTCTCGTGCCCTTCATTAGAGTCCGACGGGAAGCAACTCGGACGATTCTACTAGGACTTTGCTGCTCATCTTCTTCACTGGTGTCACCAGACTTCCATCTTGGCCTGCCATCGAAGTTGAGATGCTCAGCAGCAGCTGCAGGATTCTCTTCGTGGCTGCAAGTAGAAGACAATGCACAGAGGATCAACAACATGGAAATTCTCCCTATGAATATTTACCAAACTGAGAGTGAGTTAGGGCAGTACTTTTTCCAAGCTCCAAAGCAATGACGGTTCTCCCGGGCTAACATGTCAGATGTTTTTTATTTCTTTTTTACTCTGTCATGCTCCCACATGTTTTAGAGAATTTGGATTATTTTATAATTTTCAGAAAAAATGGTGTTTTCCAATATAAAGTAAACAAAACTAGAATTGTTTGATAATTTAGAAATAAATGGAACCACAAGCCCTCATTGTCTTCTTTTTTAAAAAAAAAATTCTGTGAAATATGCTATAAGATAACTCATTTATATTGACTTACTTGCAAACCAGTTTTTTTCTAAAAAAAAAATTAAGATGATGAAACTAAAAATTTAATATCTTATCAATAATTTAGTATATAGTGTCAATAATCAATGATATTCTCTATAAATAAAGTATGAATTTTTATTCATATGCCTCCGATGCATCATGCCATCATTTTAAAAAAATAGTATATCGGTGTGTCGATAACATATCAATAATATCCTGTGTTGATACCCATGCTTCTTAGTAATTCCAAGAAACATTAGATCACTTTTAACATAGCCCATGTCCCCTTAATTTTCACTATTTTCCACTCTCCACCATCCATTCTCTTCCACTTCTACTATTTCTTTTTTATTTTTTTCCTAATTTTTTTTAATCACAAGAAGAGTAACATTCCTGGTGCTAATAATATTATCCACTTTGAGCTACAGGTATAAGCCTGCACCTATACAGTTTTGTTTCTCCTAAGCTTTCCAAATAAAACCTATTATCATGGAGATATCTAAACATTATTATAAAAACATTTCATCTCCTTTCCAAGGCAATATTTGTTCCCAGAGAGCAGCTCTCAAAACTTTACTCCACTTAAAGAATGCTGTCCTCGTCATGTGCAACCTGGCTCACGTCCACACATTTTATGCTTAGATTGACTCTAATACCTTTATATAAAGACCCAGGTCCATATGATAACATATTGTCTACTATGGGTCGTAAGTATGGGCCATGCCAGTAAAAGTATTTCTAGAAAAAGACATGCTATCATGAATACGTCTATGCTTCATTATATGCACATCTCCTCTCATTTTCCGGATGATGTAAGATCCCTAACACCAACTTCTACACCAATCATCCACGAGATGGAAAAACAATGGGAAGGATGGAAGAAAAGTATGGGGGGAAATTTGTACCTCCAAGATATCTCTATTGGTTCAACAGAAGAAACCATGCTCCAAGGTCTGTCAGGATGGCCTGATGATCGCCTTTTACTAGATTCAGTTGCGTATCGTTCTTGAGTCAAATCATTGAGCAAGTCATGATCGCTACTGAGTGCCCTAGACGGTTTATCCATAACCCTTCGGGAGAACGGCAGGGTAATTTTCGGATATCGTTCATCGACACCATTTTCTTCAGCTCCCGGAGAGATGTCATCAAGTAGCACATTTCGGAGGTCATCCTTAAGATCCCTCGATGAAGTTCTTTCAATTGCTTTAACTTCTAAAGTGTCCGTTGAATTAATCTTACTCCTTGAAGGAGTCATGATGTCATCAAACTTGAAATTTTTCACGACGCCAAATTTCAACTTCGACTCACTCTCAGCCAATTTTGGAAAGTTATCTGGAGAGGAGAATTTACCGAATTGAAAGGGGGAACTAGAACTACTCAAAGACCCAGCCAATTTTGAACTTCTAGAGCTTGAAGATATGAAGGAAGAGTCTTTATGGCCCATCCCAAGGAGGATGGAAGAATCCGGGGATGATGGTATTGATAACATAGTGGCATCACCTGCTTGTGGCTCAGGAATATTAGCTTCTCTCGGACTTCCAACCTCATTATACTGTAAAACAGTAGAATTGGGCAATTTTCTAGCTTTCAATTGGTGTCGCATGACTTCAGGAAGCAACTCCATGCTTTTATTCTGTATAAGAGCAGATAGCTCAGTTCAGTAAACTCCAACTGAAAATTATCTTTAGAGTCGTACATAAACAGTGAAACGACCAATTACACCAGGTTTATGACAGATACAGAGATGAAGCAGGGGGGCATTCATGAATTACCATCTTTACCAGGTTGAAAATCGGCACAGGGTAATGTTCAGGGCAGTTGCAGGGAGGGGATCATCATTATACCAAGTTAGTAGTATTTTCATTTTTTTAATTTTAAAAATTCTTAAAAATATATTATATATTACACATTCATATGATTTATATTTTGAACATTACTAGTAAACATTGAAGGAAAACATAGCACTAAGTGTATANATAAAATAAAAAATATATATGTGGGAATAACAATTCCCACAATTCTTGCAACCAAACGGAGGAATTGCAATTCCCGCGGGTATTGCAATTCTTTTCCCCCCCAATTCTTGCAACCAAACATAGCCTAAGAGAACGTGTGCTTGGAAAAATTTTCAAGATGAATAAACAATATTGAGAATGTAGAGAAATTTGGAACTATGAGGCCATGATCTTTGGCTTTGCCCTCTAGAAGGGCAACAACTAGTCTACACTACCAAGATTGTCAAGAACCAAAATTACTGAATTACTTACAATCAATCCTGCTCTCCACTGACTTGCTGATCTCATACTGTGCAAGTTCTTTCCACTGAGATTATTCTTTGATATAAAGTCCTGCTCGACTGTCTGAAGTTTCTGATCAACATGATATGCATCCACATAACGATATCGCTGCAGAAAAACAATGGAAACTAACATAAGAAAGCACCCAGAATTGATCAGCAGTGAGAATACATGAAGCACAAGGAATCAACCGAAGCAAGGTTTTCACCACAAGAAGTTCAAATGCTTGCTTTAATTTAGTCGGGAGTGAACCAAAGATGCAAATATCAGTTGATATTATAAGTATTGGTCAATATGCATTTGTATCAAGCCCTATGATACTGATATTTTCTGATACAATGACAATATCGTGCTATGTTCTCATATCGCAATATATCAAGATACATTGGTTAACATTCAAAATATTGGCTTATATAGTCTCATCAGCTTACGATTTTTAAAATTTTTTTTATAATATATCCAATAACAATATAAATTTTCTAATATGTCCGAAAGCTGATATTTTCATCCATAATTGGGCCAAATACTAAAGTGACGTAGTCAAACAGTATAATTATATCTTATGGACAAATCAAATAAATATGGGAAAAGCATAACATTTTGGACAAAGATATTCATATGATAATTTATTAGTACATTAGTACATAAAAAAGACCTCACCATAAACTAGGTTACCTGATTTTTTATCCCAGCCTAATTAGTTTCTTTTCCATCTATTCCTTAGAATTTTGCCCTATTAACACCTTGCCATGTAACAAATCTAAAGAGAACCTAGACTTCAAACTTCACATGCATAACAGCATGGTTCTTGCCAACCAACAGAAAAATTGTGTGCTTTTTATGAATAAAAGCCAATATGCAAAAAAAATAAATAAAATAAAATAAAATAACCAATAATGACATGATACAGGATACTGCAAACAGCTTAAAATGGAGAAATGCATAGAGAGTGCATTGTAATCAAACAATATCTCTAGAATGGAAAGAAACTATTAGAGACTCCATGCTTCATGAATCAGAATGTTGGGCAATTAAAAAGGATGTACAAAAAGTGTTTCGAATATGAGAATATTAAGATGGATGAGTAACGAAAATGAAAATAGAAGCAAGCATCTATGTAACCGTTTAGAAGTTGCACCTATACAATTGAGAAAAAAAAGAGGAAACGATGAATAAGGCAGCCTAGACACTTACAACAAAAGAAAATGTAACACTAGATAGGAAAGGCAATTTGTTGAAGTAAAAGCAGGACAAGACCGAGATGTATGCCTATAAAAGTTTGAGGCGGCGTAAAAAAGCAAAATATGGAATTCCTTTAACACTCGGAAGATAGTATACTAAACTAAGCAGAATGGCACAAGCGGATTCATACAGCTCATCCTATGTAATGGGACTTGAGAATTTGTTGATGTTGATGTTGATGTAGATCCTTTCATGCTTTTCGGCTTAGTTTAATATGTTAGCAATGTTAGAAGGTAAGGAACACTACATGTGATGGATATACAGCTATACACAATGGCAAAGATCTACCTGATTGAAGTAAAGAGCAATAAGTGGGGAAGAGTGCACCTAAAAGGAAAGCACCTGATAGCTTTCTTTATGATGGAATTAACGTCAACAACAAATAACAAAACCAAAGATATGCTTGGGTGTTCATTGCTCAGGATCTGTGGAATGATTGAGAAATTAAAGGGCTGATCCACAATAATTTCCACAAAGTGGACAAGCACTCATTTTATGTTGGCTGTTTTAAAGGATACAACAAGAACGAAGGACAAAATAGATTCCTTTAAAATTACACACTAACAATATTACCACTGACCACCTCAAAACAACGACAAGAGATTCCTGTGACTTAGCCCACAGATTGAGAAGTTGCAGCTGCTGCTTCTGTTTGGATAGTAGCACTAAGTCAAAAGGTTCTTTCTTCCCTGCTTGCTGTTAATATCAATGCAATGCATAGAACAGAAGCTACTTCATATTTTCAACGTCACAAAATGTATCACTTAACTGTAAATTTTGGCTAATTATATTTATTTGTGGGCTAAATTGTGTTAAGTTTTGACGTTAAATTGTAGATCCAGATAAGACCCTAAATATTTAAGTCTGTTTAAGGTCAACCTTTTGGTAGTGAGTCCCCGTGCGCACATGTTGCAGGTGTTGCCTTTGGCACCAAGGTGTGACATGAAGATGGTAAACAGTATCCATGAAATAATCCTTTTTTCTTCTTGCTGATATCAAAGCAATATTCCTCAAAAGGCACCACCTGACCCCCTGATTACATCATCAACATCGCAACTGCAAAAACTGGAAAAAATCCATATGTGGGGTCACCTATACAAATCTTCTTCTGCCACTTCTCTAAATTTAACATCATCATCCTAAACTTGAAGCATAGCCCATTACCTTTTGCTACCCTACTACATGATTTTCTAGGCCTAAATCTCCCTTTTCCATTATGTCTAACATCAATCAGATCACTTTAGTCTTCCAGTGCCCTATCCAAACACTGTTTTTGCAAACATCTTCATTTCTTGTGTTTCACCACCCCTCCACACCATAACTCGACTTGACCTTCCTTTTGCATATGCTACTTTTCAGCTGCCCAACAGTTGACATTCTAATCCACCTAACATACTTTTCTATTCTAAGCGTCCTGCAAAACTTTCTTTTTATTTGAAAAGGTATTTAATGATCAATCACACTAGATGCATTCTCTGCTTAAACCAACTGCCATAATGTGATGTGTTGCTGATCATTGAGTTATCCATCCATGGTATTAAGAATTTCTCAACAGTTAATATCCTTATCAAACATTACCTTCCATGCATTTCACAGTACCCACACTAAGTGAACTTTTCAAACCACCCACACACTCCCCCCACCACTGTATTGAAGATGCTAGCATATCTAGATAATATAGATGTAAATATCGGGCAATATATATCAATTTCGAGCCCTTGATATCGATATTTTTCAATACCACGATAATATCGTGATATATTTACGTACGGTGATACAACGCAATATATTGGCTGATACAGCCCTTCCATTTACGATTTTCAAAATTTTTTTCTTGCCGATATATCTGATAACATTACATGTAGTCTGTTACATTTGATATCGATGTAGCCACAATGATACAAATTCTAGTACCGATATTTTCATTCATGCTAGATACATGTCACATTAGGCAAGGAAAGGCTTCAACGCAATATTCCTCATATGGATGCACCAGACAGAGAAGAGGACATATGAGTCATAGAGTGGGCAACAATAACATATAACCACAGTCAGGTAACTCTAAATGGAGGACATAATGCGAAGCACCTCATATGAGCTCTACCTGACAATAGGGGTAAGCAAATTACATTTGCAAATGAAAGCAAAGCAAATGAAATGGTCACAAAATGAGAATTTATCTTTTTCTTCAAGTATGGGAGTGCTCATCTCATTCAACCGAACACCATAACATCCAATGGCACATGTTAATTCACCTAGTGCACAAACAGAAGACTATGCAGATCCAATTATCCATTCAACTATTTAGAGAGAGTGGAGAAAGATGCATGACCATTAGAAACCTAAATTTCTTGGAGTAATGTGCATGTTCCAACTGAATATGAAACCAGAGTTAACCAGTAAAGACATATTCACCTGTAGATAGAATACAACAAGAAGACTTCCAACAGTTGTAGAAGGATTGTCAATGGCATAATCCAAAAGGCATTTGTGAAGATGCTTCTGCTCATCGGAATTCCAAGGCAACTCTATCATTCGATCCACCAAATTCCTCCGTATACAAAGACAACATATTTCTGTGACTAAAACATCCATCCAATCCATCCAGGGACTAAATTCAGCTTTTA
This sequence comes from Nepenthes mirabilis, assembly GCA_025585075.1. Taxonomy (NCBI): domain Eukaryota; kingdom Viridiplantae; phylum Streptophyta; class Magnoliopsida; order Caryophyllales; family Nepenthaceae; genus Nepenthes; species Nepenthes mirabilis. The sequence goes on from JAODPA010127145.1 coordinate 9,318, forward strand.
AACTATCAGAAGAAACCACACGTGCTTGATGCTTCACTTTTTTCTCTTTGATTCTTGTGCAAACTGTTCTTTGATACATGAATGCCTCGGTCAGCAAACCGCATTCCATTCTCACCCGAACTGCAGATACAGCCTCCCCCAGAGAGACTAACTCAGCTCCACCATCTTTCCCACACCATCTTAAAAACATAAGAGCTGCATCTGGATTTTGCCTTTCTAGCAAGACTTTTGCAATCTTAGGATGAGAATCCGGACGCGAGATCTCTAGAAGAAGATGGCAAGCTTCCTGATCAACATAATGATTTTTCGACAATCATTCGGTGAAACTGTGATATTGAGAGATGCATTCAAATCCAAATGATGATGAGAGGACTGGAAAGAGTAGAAACATGGAGGTGCTAAATAACAGCAATGCACAAGTAACTTAGATCTCTCTTTTTTTTTTGGCTATGAAACAAACATCAAATATTAAATAGCAGAAACAAGTTCCCATCTTAGGAATAGAAATGAACACTAATGTGAAGCCCGCTTTTCATCTTTTATATGCAGATGTGGAGGTCAAAACTGAGAGAGAGAGAGAGAGAGAGAGTAGATAAAACCCACAAAACACAACAAGTTGAACATCAGAACAAAAATTTAAGAATGACTTCAAAATATGTCAAAGGAAAACTAAACAAGAGGAAACTATTAGTGCAAGAGAACACAACATTCTGCAACATACGTAACAATTCCATGGACACTAAATCTAATGACAAGATCCTGCAGTGAGAACAAACAAATTTGCCCTGCGCCAAAAATACCAAGAAGCAAATTGTTGCATATTAATCGCAATTTCACGATGTCAATATTAACAAAAGGAACTCCTATAGGCATCAAGTTATCACACCCAAATAGGGTGTGAAGTGAACTAGTGCTCAATGAATAGCTTGTGTACAGGCATTACAACAGCATGTTTCTTTTGGCAACAAAGCTACTAGGACCACAAATTGTATCTCACCTGACAACCCCCCCCCCCCCCAAAAAAAAAAAAAAACCACAGATGAGGCTCATTTATACAAGATCTTAATGCCTAAATTAAGTTTGGTTACATCTTGTTTAGTTGCTCAATTTATATATATTGTTAATCATTTATCATGTATTCGTTTCAGTTAGGCTTGACATAAAGATGCACCATAAGTTGGTTCACTAAGAAGCATAGGAAAGGGTTCCATAAAACTAATCCATTGAAGATCAATAATTTTTGAATTTTTTTGGTTTTGCATTTAAGATTCATGTAAACAATGTTTAGTTGTTCAATTCTCAATTAAAACTTAAGATCATCAATAGAAAACATATATATAGTGATTCATTGTAATTTTATCAAGGTGGATAGGACACAAGGTTCTCACATCGTGGTGCCACAATAGAATAATAACCTTATTGTTGCGTCAAGGCTCACCATCTTCATAGATTATAATGGCAAACATTTTTTCCTTTTTGCTGTATGATTAGAATAGCAAGCCTTAATAATGCTTTCAAAACAATTCATGGAGGCACATTAATCAGCGCAATTCCATCACAATTTTTTCCTTAAAGAAATACCTTGAACAAAAGACTGGCTCAAGCTTAAATTGAACAACATTAAACAAACAAGCTTAAACATGTCAAGAATTGGATTAACAAATTTAGATCCCTACTTTTATCAAAACCCAATATAAAACACCTATGAAAACTATTCAAAATACCCTCAATGTAGTAAAGGAGAAGATATTTGTAGGTTCAGATTTGGACTAACAGAACTATAAAGAACAAATACATTCATGATGACTTTGGAGGATAAACAACCAGGACCTTGTCCTAGTGGAAGATTACCTTTTCCTATGCTACACCAGATTTTCTCCATTTTATTTTTCTGCAGCTGCCACAGGAAGATATTTACTTCAAGAGAAGCCTCTAGGATTGAGAAAGAACTAGTAGCATATTTCGCTGACCAACACAGTGATAGTGGAAACTACCAAGTAAAATGAAGAAATTGCCTTTTTAACAGACTATTTCCCAAATCAACATTAGTATTTAATCCTAAAATCACATACACAGGGGCGGTTACTATAATACCCAAGTACTAATTTAACATAATAATGTTTGAATTAAATTAATTTAGTGAATTATTAATATTAGTTGCAGGTTCATGTTAGAAATTAGGCGGTGGACTGTGGTGGTAGAAACTTGAAGGACGCCTGAGGAGAGCATGAGCTACACATAAACTTATTTGAAGCAATATCTTTGTACCTAATGTGTGCACGAAGAGCATTCATGCATGTTTATTACAGTATTTCTGCAACAGATGGGCGCACATGCTCATGCCAGAATAGCCTTTACGCCTAATACACAGATGACCAATACATGTGCGCCAATCTACTATATAAAGACTTTCAACCTTTTTCCAGCCCATTTATGCAATGTTTTTGAGAGAAGAGAGAAAAGATAATAGCAGAAGAAAGAGAAGAAGATAGGGGAAGGAGGATGGGGATTTGAAGTGATTTCGCACTAATGTTTTGCAAATCATTTTAAGGCAAGTCCAGTCTAAACCCTTTTTTTCATTTTGTTGCTGTTGCTAGTATTTTCAAAAATCTTATTGATTCATGTCCTAAATTCACATGCATGTAACATTTTTGTACTTCTCTTGAGTTTGGCTTGCATGCATGAGAAAATTGTTCATAAATCATGAGATTTTGAAGGCTTATGCCTTAATTCAAGTAACTTGTTGAGAAATCCTAAAATTATTAAAGAACACCTCTTTGCATATTCATTTTATGCAAAGATTTTGGGAAAGATTTACTTGAAGTTTGTCAAGTTATTTTCCTTCCCAAATTTGGAAAAATGTTCATTTATATAGAGTTTTCTTTTGTTTAAATAAGAACTATTATAGAAAATTGACGAAATATATTTTGACATATCCTAATATATCAAATTGTAATCCAAGTTATATATCTAATATCCACTAGTTAAAAAAGTTACGTTTGTTCTCGTCCATAGGGTATAATATGTAGTCAACTCCCTACAAGTTTCGAATAATGGCATACGGCCCGAACTATGGTGTAAGAATTCGTAGTCCGACGTCTAATGTATTATCCCCATCAGTGAGGCTATCATTGGCATTTGGTTCTTAGTTATTCCATAATTTTGCATATTATTATTTAATATTCACCTTCCACATATTTTGTCATGTATTTTTACATGCTTCACTGAGTTTTACGCTCACTCTTGCTACACTCACTACATTTCATATTAGCGGGCATGGATCATAAGTAGGGTTTAGACTAGAGGAGTTCTTGGAGGATTAATTTGAAGATGTTTAATTTGTATTTTGAATTATGTATAATAAAAGGTGAAAATAGAAACAATTTTTGAATATCTGATGTTGGCAAGTCTTAGTGTCTGTACAATTTGTATCCGGCCAGTGGGCCTTTGGTGATGATATTGGATATCAGCTTTAGATAATTCCTTGATGTTTATGATGATTTAAATAGGTACAAGTGGTATAAGGCCAAGCTTGGGTGTTTTGGCTGAATCCTGGGATGGATTTTTGCCTTTTTGGATATATTGGTGGTTTTTACTAATAGTTTGTGCAGCGTCTCGACCCATCATTATTTATATATTATGATGTCTCATTTATGGGTTTGGAAAAGGAGTTGTGACAGTTACAGGTCCGTTTTTTTTATGGTAGACATAACATTTCATAGCATAGGCAGTTTCAATATTTCATGCAATGCCCTGAGACATCAATGACTATCTAAGCTTCAATAAAATTCCTGACAGGGATGTACAAAGTTACCTTAAGAGCTTCGTCTGTGTGATCATCCAGAAGATAGAAAGTAAAAGACTCCAATAAAGAATGCTTGGTTATACTAAAAGTAGCAGCAAAATCATCCAAAATGTGCCTCCAATTCTCATCAGGTACTGTCCAATTCCGATCAAACAAGTAATACAGAAACTGAATTGAGTTAAAGGAAAACTTAACTCATCAGAAAGGAGTTTTTCTGTTTGTATAATTGGGAACATTAATATGTACAAATGCAATTAGACACTTAAAGGATACGATTGCTTGCTTAGCAATTACCATATCAGAGCGTCCATATAAAAAAAGTATGTCAACAGCAGCCCTCAAATTTTCAAAAGGATAGAATCCTGCCAAACCCTCGATCTTAGATCTGAAGAAGGATGAGCCTCCATCCTTCTGCAAGGATGCAATTTCTAATTCAACCACCCTTTCCTGATCATGCCCCTTCTCTGTCTCAAGATTCAACAACGCATCCTCAATAAACAGAGTGGAACTATCCGGTCTCACTGGCTCCATAGAGTAATCCACCGATTCAGGCCATGCACGCTGAATTGCAGCTGATTTTCTTTCACGTACAAGCTTGCGCCATGAAGAGAGATCACTGTAACGAGACCTGACATCCTCAAGAAACTTATGTCTTATACACCACATCATCATCTCCATATGCTGAAATAGGAAAACATATCAGAGAAGAAACATGAAAATAAAAATAGAAATAAAAGCAGTCAAAATCAGATGCCTTAGACTTGTGCAACACATGTTTACCAAACCCAACATTCCATTCAAACCCTGACCAGAAATCATGACAAACTAGAGAAACAAAAGACAACAAAATGCATTGTCATAAAAAGGCATGCATGAATTAGCTTTGGCCAGACAGATGGCCCACAATAGCACACAATAAATACATGTCAAACATTCCAATATAATTGGCATAGAATCAATATTTAATATAACTCCAGATAATAGATTTTTACAAAAAAAACAAACTCAACCTGCTTGGTCTTCAATATGCCCTCTTGAAGATGATGTAGATCATCGAGCTTTGTAGAATGGGCACCGTTAAAGGATAATTCCAACACTTCCAACACATTAGATAGCCCAGACAACTTTCCTGAAAACTTAAGAAGTGAATGCATCTTTCCTTTCATCTCATCAACCTCCAATGTATCTAATCAGGTAAGTCAAGTGGCATGCTAAAAAATTACACCGGCAGCAAGGAAATGCAAATTAACAGTAGAATTCAAAACTATGTACCGACATAACTAGCAAGGATACAAATCCCTCGAAGTTCGGTTATGATTCGCTGGAATGTCTGCTTGCACCAATCCTTGACCACCACCTCATCCAGCAAAAAAGCAATAACGGGATCACTAGACACAGCACTTTCATCCATACAAACATCTGTAACATCTGTTAGATCTCCGTTAAGAAAACTATACCTCTCCAACGAATGACAATTTTTCTCAGACAATGTAGCACAGCATCTTCAAAATATAAATGCCTCTGCAGGATTATATAATTTGAAAGCCGTGCAGTATCCAAAATATTATAAGCCCACTGATTCTTCTACTAAAAGTAAAGAGAATAAAAATTGGCACTATTATGCACATGGTCTTTTTGAAAACCAGAATATTTCAAAGCAATTGTTATGTTTTTCCAACAATACAGATTGTAATTGAACACTGGGAGTGTTCAGAAAGGATACATTGGCATATCAAACAGCACAAGTTACTCTCCATCGCAACATCAAACAAAGAATAAAGGCGCTGGACATCAGCTGCTAGGTGTGCCTCATCACTACCTCTCTCTTGAATATTATTTTCACTTGCCTGGGATATAAGACCAGCCTCAACACACTCGTAATAGAGGCGAAGCCGAAGTCTATTGCCACTCTTTGGAAGCGGAATTCTACAAATGGGGCAGGTATCATACCGTTGACTGCACTCCCCACACAAGGATGCATGTCCGCAAGAGTTCAACACACTTTTCACAGGACGACTGCAGCTCCTCAGATCTCTAGTTGCACGACATTGCTCAACTTTCGCCTCATTACACAACTCAATCAGATCAATTGATGCTAAATGCCATATTGCATCCTGAAAATAGAATCAGAGACATGGAACAATCTCAGCGTGATGATTCTTTCACAATAATCACAAGGCATATAATGCACTTGCTTAAGCAGAATGGTTCCATTTGATTCCTTTATTCATGTTTATACCACATGCTTCTCTATAGTACTAAGCTACGTTTTTTTAGGCCCATAGCACGACACTAAGGTTGCTACATTATGACATAAAAGTCATGGAATCAACCACCGATGTACCTTCTTTGCAATGCAAACCTAGGGCTATATACATCTGACCATCTTTGAACCCTAATGACATGGAAGCCTCATGCACTCGGCTGCACTTTTCTTTCACATCTTAGATTTTTTTTTTCAAACTACAATTAAAGATCAACGATTTAGCTTAAGAGTGGCAATTCAGTCAAAATACTTGTAAACAATTCACCAAAATAGCTATGAATTTGCTAAGAGACTCTAAATTTAACACCTTGGGCTAGACAAGATTCCAGTCTCAGCTATAATTAAGGACAGAACATGGCGTCCCCCCCCCCAAACCCAACGCTTCCTCTTAATTAGTCACCGCGGGGAACAAAAACTAAGTTATGTTTCTGTGAACATTGCATTGCCTCTTCCACTGTTGAACAAGTCACACACATCTGTCGGCCCAGGAGATTTCTTATAGGCTATGACACCCTTTCTTTATGTTGTTTAAACATAATTCAACCAAAAAATAAAAATATTGCGTATCAGTGGTTTTCAACCTCGGATGATAGGTTCTCCAATAAAAACTCCAAACCAAATAAGCTAGCTGCTCTCTTCCATTGTATAAATGTGTATAATTATACTAATTAACACCTAAACAACTAGTTAACAGTTCATCACCAGCTGCTTTGCTTTAAACTTTATATATATATATTGGTTTTATTTTTCCTTTTTTTTCATTTCTTTCCAATTAATCAAATCAAACACAAATCATGACAACTACTAACAATATAGCAATTAAAATTTTCTTGGGCACTCAAATAGACTACATTTTATTGATGCAAAATTAGCAAAATATGTATGGTCGAACAGGTATGTAGATATATGTATATACATATACATATGTTTAAGTAGATACACAGGTGTTTGCAGGTGTGCAGGTGTATAATACAAAAATTGTGTGTGTGTGTGTGTGTGTGTGCGTGTGTGCGTGTAGAGAGAGAGAGAGAGAGAGAGAGACCACCCAGTGGTTGAATCATTGAACCGGTGACCCAGTCCCCAGACGATTTCAATGTTCGGTCATCTTCAAAAACTATGGTTTCAAGTTTCCATTTATCTCACTTCTACCAACTCTTTCAGTAGACTTGTACAAATTATCATCTACTATAACAAAACAAAATCAGTAACCTAAAATAGAGAGCCATAGCTCAGTTGAAACAGCACCTTCTTTTCATTTTTGTTCCGGGTGAAGTTGGAGAAGGGAAATTTGAACCTAAGAACTTCATGTCTTAAACCTCGGTTTCAGCTAAGGCCTCATCGGCCAACTCAACTACTCTCACCTAAAGAAAATCCAAATGGAATCCAAACAATTTACCAACAACTTCCGGAATTTACCTCAACTACAAGTGACAACTTGAGAGTTCCAGTACTAGCTAGAAACTCACACGCTCAAAAGCCAGAAGTAATAGACAACGGAATATGCGCTCAAAGAATGCAGTATAAAAAATGCAAATATGCACCTGAACCGCTTTGCTGTTGTAATTAGGCTGCAGAAATGACGAAGAAGATCTTGAGGCAGCCACACCATTTGTCGATTCCGAAGGCACAATTTCCCCGCCGTATCTTTTTCGCTCCATAGAGAAAAATAAATTCAGGTGGCTGAAAAACCCTAATTAAGAAGCGAAGTTCAGTAGCGTGATGTTAGGGTTCAGAACAATGGTTTCATTTCTTTAAACAAGCAACTGCACCCGAAATTAGGGCAGGGAAGAGAGGGAAATTACACTGATAAAGAGTGAAGAAGGAGAGGCAGTGTAGAGAGAGAGAGAGAGAGAGGGAAGGAGGGAGAGAGAGGGAGGTTTGAATTCTACAGGGTACTGTTGGGGCTCGTTCGGTGCGGCAATG
>JAODPA010127156.1:0-17309 GCA_025585075.1 Nepenthes mirabilis
TAATATTCTTCTTATAAAAGAAAAAGTTATAGTAGGATCAATTGACCACATATCCACTTGTGTTTGCATCTGCACCTGCCTGCAGCAAAGTTAATTTTTTCTTAGATTTCTTATCATATTGGCTGCTACCCATAATTGTGCTTTATAATCATTAGATTTTAAGAATGTCTTCTTACACCATAATCTTCAAGAGGAGCTCTATCTAGAGCAAGTAGTAGGAATATTGCATGTTAGATCTTTTTGACTGTGAAGAAGTCTGTTTATGGTTTAAATTAGGTTTCACTGACATGGCTGCAAGTTTAATAAGGTTTGTGTTTGAGTTTGGACTCCCCTATCGTGACAACCATTATTTTATATTCCATCATCATTCTAATGCTTTTATTGTATTTATGGATGATCTTGTAATTGTTAACAATAATAATATTAGCATTCTCAATTTGATTTGTATGTTCAAATTCAATTTCAAACAAAAATCCCAGGAGCTTTCATTATTATCTGAATATTGAGGTTACATAGTATTATTATGATATCTTTTTTCGTAAAGGAAGTATACTTAGTTTTTTTCAAGAGATTGGTATGATAATTTTAAAATCTGATGATACTCCCATTAATTCATGAATTAAGTTTTCTCTAAATAATAGGGACAAGTTTATTGAACAAAAAGGTACAAATAATTAGTTGTAAGCTTAATTACCTTATTACGACTCATTTGTACATTGCATTCTAGGTTAGTATTGTGAGCCAGCTTTTGTCTTTACCTCCTATTCCTTACTAGGAGGCTATAAAATGTATTAAAAGATAACCCAATGATATATCAAGAAAAGCCTTATTTTAGAGTGATTATGGGTATAATGATGCTACTTAGAATATGTTATTGTGGGATCAAAAGTCTACCATGACTATTGTGTTTTTTTTGGAGGTAATATTATATTATGGAAGAGCGACAAATATAAGATGGTATATATCAAATGAAGAATTAGAATATCTTATATTGACACATGTTATTTACGAAGAGATATTGCTTTGCAATTACTTAATCTTCTCATTTGCAAGAGTTTTTGGTTATTTAGCTGTAATGTGTTAATCAAGTGGCTATCGACATTACATTCAATCGAGTATTTCATGTGCACACAAATCATGTAGAGATGATTGCGATTTTATTTGTAAGAAGATTCAATTAAAATTAATTCATATTTATCATGTGAGAATTGCAAACTAATTTGAGACATTTTCATCAAATTCTGGGTTATTTAGTTGTAATTTTGGGTTTTTTTCATGAAAAGATGTTACCTCGCAATTAATCGATTCTCTCGGTTGTTAGAGCTATGGGTTTTCTAGTCGCAATGTTTAATCAAGAAGAGATTATTGACATTACATTCAATAAGGTGTTTCACGAGCGCATAAATCATATAGAAATGATTGTAGTTTTATCTATGAGAAGTTTCAACCGGAATAAATTCATATTATCATGTGATGATTGTAGATGGATTTGCAAACATCTTCATCAAGTTATTAACAAGAATTTGATAGCGTATATTTATAATAAGTTGTGTATAATTACAATCTATATTTCAATTTATAGAATAATGTTAGAATATATTGTTAAAATATGACCTGGTATATTTCTTTGAATGATAATTTAGTCTTTGTAGTTTGTATAAAAAAGTATATGCATATCAAATGAGCCCAATTAAAAATGGCGTGTTTCCTTAACTTCCTTTCTCATATTTATTGAGACGAAAATTTTTCGACACCAATTATTTTGTAAAATGTTTTACTATCACTAGGCTTTTTATGGTAATATTGAAATTCAAAATCTGAAGAGGATAAAATAGAAATAAAGAAAAACATAAAACTAAAAAGACGGAAGAGATAAAATGGAGTGAAAAGACAAAATAAGAAAGCAATCCATTATTTAGTGAAAAAGTAAATTCTCTTTCATTCCATTCTACTTTACAATTATGCTGTTTGCTTATTTATAGCGTCAAGTGATAGTCATAACTGCTTCTATCTAACTGGCTTTTAAAAGCTATCCATATTTATTTATTCATTTTGGTATACATATTTAGAAAGATTGTCTCTTATGTTATGTCGTAGCTATCTATTAAGATTGTTTCTCAAGTGCTGTTATCTCTTCCTTAATTGTACTATGATTGTAGGCTACGGTTTAGGTAGAAGTTAAATTATGTGACGTATCATTTCAACACAATCTCCAAGTTAGCATGGACCATTACATTTGCAACAAGCCAAACCGTTTTTTTTTTTTTTTTTAAAGTGATATTAGATTTTGGTGAAAACCTTCTCGGTCTTTTATCCTTTCTAATGATTTTTCTACTTCTCATTTTTCCACACCTCGATATGCCTAATGAAGTGAAATAGGACGATCTTTCTTTGTTTAGACAATAAATATGTAAGAAGAAGTTATAGAAGATAAGGAAATTGAGAGTAAGTTTTCCAAACACTTCCTATCTAAAACGGTGCGAAGGATTCAAATATAGAAAATTTGGGCCTTGATTTTACATTTACTTATTTGCCCTTAACGGAAGGGATATTTGTGGGGCAGTGGAGAGAAATGAATATTTATTTACACTAAAAATAGACTCAACAATAACTCACAACCTACTTCATGGATGTACGATCCATTGAGACATAAAGAAAATGAAAAAAATTAAAATAAATTCCACGTATAGTGAGTGAGTTGTAGAAGGATTGTAGGTAGGTAGGACAAATATTATTTTCTCTAAAAGATTGATTCAAAAAACATAACTAATAAGGATAAAATGACAGAAATATTACGAAAATACCCCACTTTTATTGATATATACAAACAACATGAAAGGAAACCCCACTTTAACTTATGTTCATCACGTCAATTTCACTTCAATGACACGGCAACTTATTGTGTTTTCGGGCGTAGCTCAGGTGACACCCTATGCTTACATTCTAGCTTGTTCCGGAGAATCAAGCAGCGTCCAGTTACAACCAAAAAGCAACACATCCAAGACATGGAAGTTCATCCTCCATTGTCTTGCTACCTTTAATCATTCCATTCTTAAGAAGCAGCAGCAGCAGCCGCCTCGATAACAGACGCAGCTTCTGCTTCACCAGCATGTTTTGCATGCTTGGTTTCATAGTCTTTGATAGCCGCTTTAATAGCATCCTCAGCAAGCATGCTGCAGTGAAGTTTGACAGGTGGGAGGGAGAGATGCTTTGCAATTTCCCTGAGATTCAACCAGCAAAGCCAGTAACTACGCCAAATTTATAACAGGATTCATCAACAGCGCAAGGGACATGGAACTTGATTCTTTGGAGTATGACCCACCCACAAACTACAAATATTTGGTTAAGTTCTATGATGAAGTTTAACCGGAATGAATTAGAGCGGTAGTTTTGTTTTATGAAGATTATTGAAAACAGATATGGGCCTGATTTGATCGGTGAAATAGTAACCAAATAAACAAGAATTCTTTTACCAACACAAAAAGAAAATTTTCTACTTCCTTCTCCCTTGGACTGCTTAAAAGTACAGCTTCTTTCGCATATACAATAGTAATCCAGTAGCAATTAATGTTCTTGTATGGGGAAAAAACATGTCCGATCCCACATCCAAGAATACAGAAGGAAAACCCAGATATAAACACAGAATTTAGACCCCACTTTCAGCCAAAGTCCTCAGGACAGACACCAGCTATGAACCCAATTTCATCGCCGTATTCTACATAGTTAAGTCACCATTCAACTCCATGGTAACAGTAGCAATTATAAAATGCATCGATAAAGTTCAAGGGAAAGGAAAAGTGTAAGCTTATAACAATATAGCAACAAGAATATGCTATGAGCACCACACAGTTGAAGAGAAGAAGAGCGGGTAGATTCTGTTCAAAGTTGCACAAAAAAGAAGGAAAATTTGACTTACGAGTTCTTGATAGACAAGGCTTCCTCCATCTCTTTCCCTTTCACCCATTCAGTAGCTGAAGAACAATATTTGAAACAATGAGAATGATATTTACGACATAAATCTCAAATGCTCATGGACCAACATACAGAGAAGTGTTAAGGTTATTGTCCCAAAATCATATCCATAAAGGGGGAGCTGAGGAGCAGTGCAGATGAGTTCATACTTGATGACATTAGATGATGGAAGAAATCCACGGACATGAAAAGGTGACATTTATGGTGCATGTTCCTAAGCTGACCATTTATGGTCACGTACTCGAAGGATAAGCAATTCAGTATGGTTTCTGATCCTAGTGAACGAGGTTTTACGGCATGCTCTTGCAAGTGTTGGAGCTTCATGATTGTGCTATTTCAAGATTTTAAACAGAATGTCCGTATATCTTCAACAGAACCGGAGCCTAGCAGAGACCAATAACAAATCCTGCACACTTTTCAAATTGCCAATAGAACAATTGGCATCCCAAAAGTAACATTTTCAAAATTGACATCTAGCTTCTTACTTTCAGCCATTAGCATTTAACAACATTGATGAAATGTGAAAGATGAGCATAAAAAATAGGTAAAGGTCATAGAGGTGAATGATTAATGAAACCAGCCAGATAGCCTCATCAAACAAGAAAGAAAATCAACACTTCATGCGCAACACCACCTACAAGATCATTGACAAAATCATGTTAACCAACTTTATTATGGAAAGATAATTGAATTCATAATTTGAAATACTTTTAAAGCCATAAACGGATTCCCTCTTGTAGAGCTATACAATAATAGAAAGTAATCAAATCAGTATTCCTAAAAATCAGCCTAGAAATCGCATTATAATTAGCATAGAATATCTTCATTTATTCCCTTAATATATACACACAATTCAACCAAGAATATCTTTATTTATTCACTAAATATATACACAAATCTTCATCAAATGTCTTCATTTATTCACCAGACTTCCAAATTTTCTAGATCATCTTTCGGCCAACCCATTCTTCCACACTCCCCCTCAAGCTGGCTTGAAGATATCTTCCACAGCTTGCCAATTAAACTTTCAAATTAGCTTCTGGAGAGCCCTAGGTAAAAATGTGTGCAATCCGACTTGTGGTCTGAACAAATGGCATATAAATCAGTCCATTCTTGATTTTTTCCTTGATAAAATGGTTGTCAATTTCCACTAGTTTGAATGTCATGGAGGACTGGATTGTGAGCAATAAGACCAAGATGAGCTTGGGACTCACCCTAGCTAGTAAACCTTATGTTTTAACTTAAAACATATCATATAAACATCAATAAAGCTAATATATGCTATCCTATCTGGTATATATACATGAGAGGTAAAGCTCATCAAAAAATAAATAAGTATACATAACAGAGTTAACAATACTTATACTTCTAAAATGACTAACGAAGACATCAAGTCCTCCAAAAAGGTCCAACTATGACACATATAACCACTAAGAAATGTCCATGACCATAAAATTCCTGTGATTGAAAAAACGAAGAAAATACTATGAAATAGGTTTAGTGAATAGAGAATAAAATTACAAGTTTTCTTATAATTGACCAACATATATCAAAAGTTGAACTAACCAAGAATGTTAATGAATTTGCTGATAATTCGTAAAATAATTATCTTGAATATATTTTAGCATTAACATTGAGCTAAGCACAAAAATATCATACCGTATAACACTTGGAATTATATAAATATGTTATGTCATGTATTGTCGTCATATACAAGAACAGAATAGCTCTCAAAGAGCAAAGGCATCTAGTAACGGCCCAAAGGTATCATTTATACCTAATGTGGTTCCAACGATCTCATATCATGAATTTACAAATGATATATGTCAGGTTTATGTCCATAAACATGAAACACATTTGTTTAAGATAAAATCTCATTACAAAGCATCAATGATTAGAAAGTACATAGAGATTTTTATAAATATAATAGTATAGTATTCATTTTTTAGGTTTTAAAACCCATTTGTAAATATGATCAATTAAATGAAAAATATTCATATAAATCTTATTATCTACCCACCTGGACCATGCAATGTAATACTTGCAACTCCTGAAATTTTTAATCCTCCCCTATAGCCAAATATATCATGATATACTTTAGTTACTAATCTAATTTAGGCTATAACCCAAGAGTACTTAAATACATGATATTCCTTTTGTTTTGAAAGTTAAAACATTAAGAATTATATCTCTACTTTACAATCTTCCTTCTCCATTTCGATTTGCATAGCATTTTAATCTAATTATCTTTAACTTAGCATATTTATCATATTTCACTTAAATTATACCACAAACTAACCTAACCATACATTAATTCCATAATACCCAACTTACTCATTGTTTACATAAAATAAATCTCCTAAACCTCTTAATAATTCCAACAAATCATTTTCCCCAATTATGAATCATAATACACTTTAGAATCTCATAATTGCAAGAAAACATTAAATGAAGATCAAACACTTGGAATTAAATTTTCTTCCAAGAAATTTAGTTTTGTACATATATTTACTGATCCAGACATTGAAAAATTACCTCAAACAATTAATGCTGAAAGCTTCTCCCTATTTTCTCTCCTTCTCCTCCTTTTCTTCCTCCCAATTCCCTTATCCTTTTCTCTTCCTCCTGCTTTTATCTTGTTCTCAGACAGCAGAATGCTATTTTTTCATTTACTGCAGAAACAGGCCAGCAGCTGGTGTTCCCCCTTTTCCTCATGTTGACAGGTGGCCTGCATGGCCCACAGCTTCCCCCTCCTTGTTTTTTCATTCTTTTGTTTGTCGTGTCGTTTTTCTTCATCTTTCTTTTCTTTTGTTTAACTAGGTCCCACATAGTAGTCCTATTACATCATGCAGATGGAATACGAATTTGTGTTGGCTAACATATATGTTCCCTTTAGATCTAACAAACTTCATCACAAGAAAATACTATAATGAACCAATATCATTGATCTCGAACTCATTGGCATGCTTTTAGTCCAATTTTACCTACTCGGCGCTATCATTACATGTCAAGATGGGTGTTGTCAAAGGCAACCCAGGTGCTCGCCTAAGTGTCTGGGTAAGGCGAGGTGAGCACGCAGCACCTGAAGGCAAGTCCAGGCATGTGGGAGCCAAGACGCCCGCTTTTTTTTTTATGATGATGTGGTGGTTTTTGATGATAATTACATTTTGAGCTACTAATTATTCTAATATTATATACATAGTACTTTTGAGGACTACATAATATGTAATGATATAATACTTATTTTATATATGTATATTAATTGTCACTTTCAATTATTTGAGCATTGATTAATATTTTTCTACACAACATATTGGCATACATATTTATGTTTCAATAAACGCCTCAACGTCTTGGGCAGTATAAAATCCTAGCATCTTAGCTTGCATAGCACCTTTGACAATACTGGTCAAAATAATATCATCTGCATAGACAATTAGAATAGCAATTTACCATCTATTGATTGCTTACAGTATGGTTTGCTTGACTTTGACAATCACCATGACTCCTCACAGCTGTCCCAAATTTCAAACCATGCTATCAGGGATTATTTGAGGCCATATAAAGATCTTTTAGCCTAAGATTCAATTAGGATCTAGCGCTTCATTAATGTTTCTTGATACCAAATGGTGAGAAATCTTAGATGTAAAAGCTTTATGATCATTGGAAAGTTTTTCGTAGGATAGGTCTTTGACAAAGGGGTGTTTGGCGCAAGCTCTAAACCTATCCTATTAGCTATACAAATATTAAGATCAAAAGACATATTGGAAGAAAAATTTGAGTTTGAAGTAGGGTTACCTGGTCTTGTGATCGGTCTTGTCCTAGAATAGTAGACAGATCTTTGGCCTTCTGGTTTTATAAACTAAAAACTCAGTATTTGACCATAGTATTTCTCCTCTAGTTCGTGATTCAACAATATTTGGCAAAGGCAAAGGTTGCCTAATAGATTCAACATTTTCAATATCTTGATTAAGCAATGGTAATGTTGTACCCATTAAAGGGTTAGGAGGTGAATTAGTTGCCCAAAAATTGTCTCCATTTTTTCTTGTCCCCCCCCCCCCCCAAGGAAATTTTTGTTAAAGAAAGGCTGATTTTCAAATAAATGTTACATCCATACTAACATGTAATTTTTTTGTGACATGATAATGGCACTATCTTTTTATTTGGTGCACAACCAATGAAAAAGCCTTTTTCAGCTCTCAAATCAAGTTTAGACCGAAATTGATTGGGGAGATGGACAAAAATTGTGCTGCTGAATACCTTGATTAGAATATCCCTGTAGATTCTCAAAGTAAGAAAATTATTTTGAAATTGTCCAAGGGTGTGTAATATTGGAGTACACAAGTAGGTAGTCCATTAATAAAAAGGGACATGGTTGAAATATCATCACCCCACAAATTTTAAAAATGCATAGAAAACATCAGTGCCTAAGCAACTTTGAGAAGATGCCAATTCATTCCTTCAACAATTCCATTTTGTTTGGGCTTTTGTGCCACGCAAATAGATTATGAATACCTTTCTCTTTCAAAAAAGTGCCCTAGCATTCATTGAAGTATTCGGTTCCATTATCAATGCAAAGGATGATAGGCATTGTTTGAAACTGATTTTCAATCATTGTTATAGAATTCTTGAAAAAACTTTTCCACATCAGATATTTTACGCATCAAATATTCCCAGCATAATCGCGTGTGATCATCAATAAAAGTCACAAACAACCTTTTTCGTATAAAGTTGTAATTTTTGAAGGCCCCAAGCATCACTATGGATGAATAGAAAAGTTTTAAATGAATAGAAAAGCTTTGATGCTTGATAGGGCATTGAAATGTAAAGTATTACAATGCCTTTTTGCTAAAATACAACTTTTGCATTGAAATGATGAACAATCCAAAATTTTAAATAAAGTGGGGGACAATTTTTAAGGTATGGAAAACACAAATGTCCTAGCCTGAGGCAACAAAGCATGATTTGGTCACGAATTGGCAATGAATTCATACCATAAAAGTTGTGAGTTTTGTTATTACTGGAAGGATCATCAAAAAGTAAAGACCCTTTAGCATTCTAGCACAGTCAATCGTCCTCTATGAATTCTGATTCTAGAAAAGACAATGCGAAACAAAGTATGACAACATGGCAATTAGAATCTTTCCATAGTTGGCTCACATACAAGATTGCAAGTAAGTTAAGGAACACGAGGAACAAATTTAAAAGCAATTTTTTGTGAGAGTTTTATGAGGCCTTTTCCCACTGTGGATAAAAATAACCACGTGTAATCCAATTTTTTTTCATTCAAAAAATATGAAAAACATGAATGGAAAAAATTTGAGAAGCTTGCCATATGATCTGAGACACCAAAATCTATAATCCATGGTAATGAGTTAGAAGAGCAGGATAAAGCATGAGGATTACTACCTGCATTAGGAGTATTGGATGATGAATTGACTTTTAGCAGTTTAAGGAGTTGATTAATCTGCTCAGTAGAGGATGGAGTCATCCAGGCTTCATTTGTTTAAAGATATGCATTGTTGGGTTTCTCTCCTTGATTGTTGCCTTTCCAATTTGATGGTTTATCAAGGACCTTCCAGCAGGTTCCCTTGTATGATGGGGTTTGTTACAACTGTCACACTATACTCAGGGTCGTTAATTCAACCCCCATTGATACTGGACAGTTTATTAGCTTCAAAGGCACCCAAAGCAGAGTTCTCAACTGTTCTTGCCATAGAATCAGCAATTCCCTTTTTACCTAGCATGACCTTCTTATGGGTTTCTTCGCTTCTCACTCAGAGAATACTTCATCAAAGGGAGGTAGGGATTCCCTAACAATAATTCATCCCCTAACTTTATCTAGATCAACATTTAGTCCAGCAAGAAATTTGAAGATTCGGTTAGCTTCTACAATCATTTTATGATATTATAATCTTTAGTAGATTTCCATTCTTAATCATTGAATAGATCCATGTTCTATCATATTTGCTTCAATGAGTTGTAAAACTTCCCTGTTGAATGTCATCAAGTTTTAGCGTCGACTCATACACACCTGGGATTGATTTCCCAGAACAAAGAACATCAGATTGACATTATCCCAGAGTTCTTGAGCCGTATGAAAGCTCATATAGTTGTCACCAATGTCTTCATCCATGGAGTTAACAATCAATGTCATAATTATAGAGTTGTCAGCATCCCAAGTTGTGTACTAGGAATCAGTTGGTTCAGTTCCTTAGTTTCACCAGTCAAGTAACCCATCTTTCCTTGCCCACAAATGTATATTTGTACAAATTGAAACCATCATAGAAAATTAGTGGCATTCAGATGGGTAGCAATAATCAGAACAAAGAGAAAATCTGCATGGGAAGAACTTGGATAGGTAATAATGGACGAAGTGGCAGGTGACAATGGCTATGAAGGAACATTAGACATGGTGAAAGTAGAAGGGGGCAGTGAGTGTTACTCAAGGAAAGTAGAAGACAGCTAGGGTTATGAAAGGGGTATGGGCCGTTTTGGCTCTGACACCATATGGAAGAAAATTTGAATTCGGAATTTGAATTACTTTGAAAGCTATGCACTGATTCCCTCGTATAGAACTATACAAGAATAAGAAGTAATCAAATCAATACTCCTAAAAATCAGCCTAGTAATCACATTATAATTAGCCTAGAATATCTTCATTTGGTCCCTAAATATATACACAAATCACACAAGAATATCTTTATTTATTCACTAAATGAACACACAAATCTTCATCAAATGTCTTCATGTATTCACCGAATCATCCATTTGTTCTTTCAGCCAACACATTCTTCCAACATCTGTCACACCCTTTCAGTCTGCCTTCCTCATGGCTGTGATATCTCTAATACCACTGTTCTAGTAGGTGAAAATATGTACACAATTGAGCACAAAAGGGAAAGAATTCCCCTGACTTTAAAGTTAAAGTTGGAAAACATTATAAGTTGAAATGGGGTTTCGTTATCCAAGTGCTAGCACTTACAGACTGTAACGAAACCTTTTCTGGGTTGACTTCATGCATGCATGCATGCTATCTACTTTGCTTTTCTCATCAATGTAAGGTCTTTTGGGTTGATTAAAATTTCTAGGGATATATGGCAAGTAGATTCATAATAGATGGAAGTCTCAATAATGCCATGATTTCTAAACCTTCTTTGGAAAGATAGAAGAAATAAGCTTTGGCTTACAAAATTAACAAACAAATACAATGTAGAAGCAAATATAATAAGGTGGAGGCAGATACTTCAGATTCAGTGCTACAGAAAAAGCATCTTGAAAACCTGAAATATATGCAAGGTGGGAGCTTCTGAGAAGTAATCGCGCTAATTATTTGAGCGCTCCATGGATGCCAGGGATTGATGTAGCCATCCCTATGTCACGTCAGGTGAATATGATAATATCACTGTGTCCTTAATGAGTGAACTCATTGATGATGATAAGAGATAGTTGAAGACATCAACGACCTGCTTGAACCTCACATAGTAGAGGCCATTTTCCTTCACCAAGGATAAACCTATTTGGTCTTTTCATCCCAAAGGTAATTTGATGTAGAGAGGAGGAGAAAAGTAGAGAGAAGAGTAATAAAGAGGTAGAGACAAGAATAAAAACTAGAGAAGTAGAGACAAGAAGGAGAAACAACCAAGAGAGAGAGCGAAAAAAAGAAAGCACAATTACTCAATTGTAATCAATTTCTCAAACATTCATTCATTAATCAATCAATTATCCTCCAAACAATAACCCTAGGGATTCTTATATAGAGAATCCGATGTGAAAGAAAATTGGAAATAAAATCATAATCAAATAATTAAAAATGTGAAAAAAAGAAATCAAATAAATGAAAATAAAATCATAACTAATTTGGAAGGCAAATAAAGTGAATCTTCATATTTGGAAGGTAAATAAAAGTGAATATTTGTCTTGGATGTCCGCATCAATTCTTCCCGGATGGAGTAATCAACTTTCCAACCACAAACTGAGTGGCTGGGCAACCCGTCGACGACAGTAATAGACTCGAGTAAGAGAGGGCTGAAAGCTGACAGAGCGATCGAGATCTCCGAAAGGAAGTTGACTAGGGCCTGAAGAAGTGCAATCCTGGTGGCTCTGATAGAACTCCAATAGGTCTGGGTCGAGCTACTATAGTGTCTCGCGAGAAATCCAAGCATTCTTAGACTCTGGTCGACCAACCCAACGGACAAGGAAGCGATGAATAGTGCCCTCCCTGGTAAATATCACCTGTTCATCTAAAATAGTATCAATTTTATCATGGTGTGCCGGGAGGGAGGGAAGTGGCACAGGGGAGGGCGAACGGTCAATAGGAGGTGCACGCGGGGTGGTGGCAAAGGGATCCCCAGGTGGGAAAAAGTTGCCTTTATACGCAATGAGATCTTCCACATTGAAAGTATGATGAAAACCAAAATGAGATAGAATGTCAAGAATATATGCATTTGATCCAATCCGCTATAAAATTTTAAATGGACCAGCACTACAAGCATGCAGCTTAGAGACGTGCCCAGGTAGGCGCCGTTCTGGTTTGATACGAACCATAACATAATCTCCTATATTGAATTCAATGTGTCTTTTATGAGAATCAGCGTGCAGTTTGTATGTGGCATTGCTTGCTTCTAATTGCTTATTGATCTCGATGTGTAAATCGTGAAGATGTTGTACAAAAGCTTCGGCAGTCATGGACACACTAACATGTGGAGACATTGGGATAAGGTCCAATGGTTTTCGGGGTTTGTAACCATGCACAGCTTCAAATGGACTCACACCGAGGGATCTATTGAAAGAACTATTATATGCAAGTTGAGCCGTTGGTAGGATCAAGTCTCAATTCCTAAGATACTCCTGGACCAAACACTATAATAGGTTACCTAAACTCCGATTAACGACTTCAGTCTGACCATCTGTTTGAGGGTGGTATGCAGTGAAAAATTTTAATTTGGTACCGACCATGTGCCACAGGATCCGCCAAAATAGGCTGGTAAAACGGTTATCCCGATCAGAAATAATGGTCTTAGGAAGACCATACAACTTGACAATCTCAGTGAAATAAAAGCGAGCGACTCGAGAAGCATCACCAGTCTTACTACAATGAATGAAATGGGCTATTTTAGAAAAACGATCCACAACGACAAATATAGAATCGTGTTTCTAAGAGGTACGGGAAAGCCCTAACACAAATCCATGCTAACATCCTGCCAGGGACCATTAGGTATAGGTAGAGCGGTGTAGAGGCCAGTGCTTTGCTTTGGGAGTTTGGCGAGTTAGCATATTCGACAAGTACTGACGATTCTAGCCACGTCTTTCTTCAAACTAGGCCAATAAAATTGTCGCTCAACCTCCTCAATGGTCTTATCACGTCCAAAATGGCCAGATAAACCTCCAGCATGAACTTCCCACACTATGAAATCTTGGACAAACGTTTTCCGGATGCAAAGTTTATTAACTTGGAATAAGTACCCATCCTGAAGACGAAATTCGTCCGTGGTATTCAAGTGCCCACACTGTAAAGCGAGGAAGATTTTGCTAAAATCAGGGCAGGACTCATATTCTTCCTTAAACTTTTCAAAGCCAACAATTTTAACTTGAACAGCAGAGAGGAAGGTCAAATGACCGCTCAAGGCATTAGCCACTTGATTCTCAACGCCTTTCTTGTGCTTCAAGACAAAAGAATATGCTTATAAATACTCAATCCACCGATCGTGCCTATAATTTAATTTCTTCTGAGAGTTGAGGAATCGAAGAGCTTCATGATCTGAATAGAGGACAAACTCTTGAGGGAGCAAGTAATGGCGCCAGTAGCGCAGGGCTTGTACGACGGCATACAACTCCTTATCATAAGTACAATATTGTCGCTTGGCATCATTTAACTTTTCGCTAAAGTAGGCAATTGGGTGGCGTTCCTGACTGAGAACTCCTCCTATTCCCACACCTAACGCATCACACTCTACTTCAAATACCTTGAAAAAATCAGGAAGTCGCATGACAGGAACTGTTGTTATCTTGTCTTTAATGAGTTTGAAAGCTTTGGCAGCATCAGGAGACCAAGTGAAGTCACCCTTTCTCATGCACTCAGTGAGGGGAGCCATGATTGTGCTAAAATCCTTGATATACCGGCAATAGAATGTGGCCAAGCCGTGAAAACTTCAAACTTCGTAGATGGATTTGGGTTCTAGCCAATTTATGATTGCCTGGATCTTTACAAGGTCGGCAGAAACCCCGTCAGAAGAAACAATAAAACCCAAGAAAGCCATTTTGTCTGAGAAGAAGGAACATTTCTTAAGGTTAGCAAATAAGCTTTTTTTTCTCAGAGTAAAGCAGACCTGTGTGAGGTGTTCCACATGTTGCTCCTTAGTCTTACTGTAAATGAGGATATCATCAAAATAAATTACTAGGAACCGTCCCATAAAAAGCCGTAATGTCTGGGTCATGACTCTCATGAAAGTGCTTGGTGCGTTAGAGAGCATCCGACGGTCCTCTCAGGCGGCGACTACGATGGCGTCGGTAACGGCGATGAAGGCGATGAAGGTGACGACGAAGACGAATGCCGGCGAAGAAGATGATGTGGAGAACAAATCTGATGAAGCGACAAAGACGAAGAAGAACGAGGGCGAAGACAAAGACAGAGAATGAAGACGATTATTCGGGACACCCGATTCATGACTTCTCTTTCTACTCCCTTTCTTTGGGTTTTCTTTTTCTTTTTTTTTCTGAAGGAAGGTGGAGGCTAGGGTTTTGGGGTGGGCTGTGGCGCNATGTGAAAGAAAATTGAAAACAAAATCATAATCAAATAATTGAAAAAGTAAAAAAGGAAATCAAATAAAATCAAATAAATAAAAATAAAATTACAACTAATTTGGAAGGCAAATAAAGCGAATCTTCGTATTTGGAAGGCAAATAAAAGTGAATATTTGTCTTGGATGTCCGCATCACAATTTGGGTGGAGGTGGCCTACATGTGTACTATCAAAGACAAAAAAGGAGCTGCAAATACCAGGCTAGTAGGACAGGGAAATAAGATATGGAAGATAAAAGGCTCACAAAGACAAGTAATGATATTTCGAGAGCAGCAGCGGGTGGTTTAAAATCAAAGGATTTGCTTGCAACCGATGCATTGCTGTGTGTGATGCTTGTCCCCTCTGTTTTCTTAATAAAGAGAGCTATTCTTCCTCCATCCAGGGATAATTCAAATTCAAATGGACATTAGAGCCTTGATTGCAGCAATACTATATTCACTTTTGCTAAAATCACTCCACCTATTTCAAATTTACACTGTCCTTAGCTCTATTTATGGATCCAATCTGGTATAACAGGAGCACTTGTGTTTTTTTTTAATTTATGAGCCAAATAACCAGCAATGGGAGAATAGAATGTGTTTTTTATGATCATTAAGCCAACACAGATCCTGAGGCCGAGGTTAAAACCAGAAGAAACAAGATAAATGGCAATTCCCTGTATGCGGGAGACAGAAACTCAGTAGAACAGAATTACAGCAACAGATAACAACATTGTCATTAAGAAGGAAACCATTCCTTGTAATTTTGATTCAACTGTGAGAACAAACTTTATCATCTGTGCAGCAATGTTACCAGTGAGATAATAGCAGGCACTAGTAGTGTAAAAGGAGGAGATTCTCTGATGGTCAAATCTGTTGATTGGCTGCGAGCAGTTCAAAGCTGCACCAAGGCACTCTTATCAATAGGTGATATTTGTGGGCGACTCTCGGATGATACTCGACAGTATTCAGGATGAATAAATGTGTCCTCAGAGAATTAGGCAAAAGAAAAGTCAAGATTTGGTTGTCTTAATCTCCGTCTCTTTTCTGCCACACTCTTTTGATGCCATCTTGGCAACATATTCATAAAAGTCTTGACTTAGGGATAAAAAAAAAAAAAAAAAGCTTCATTTTCTGTAGTGCATCTTACTAATGGTGTCTTTGCATAGTTCTGCACCTGATCTATGTCAAAGGGCCAGGAGGCCTGAACTTCTAGGAGATCTTTCTGCTACCAATCTTCCCTTTAGAAGCTAGATGTGTAGAACAGAATGTCTTTCAGATTTGTGATATGCCTTCTCAGTAGACATTTCTACTGTCTATTGATATAAATTCTGTGGGTCCAAATCCCCTCCCCAAAAAAAATAAACAAAGCAAAAGTGGAAAATAAGGAAAACTTTCATCCACCAAACGAATCCCAATAGATTTTATCATATTTCTTCTTGTTAAAACAGAATGGCCGCCCCCATTTTGTGAGCTTCAACTGAACTCCATGATCCGAAAAGACTAGGCACCAAGTTCATCAAGATCAACTGCACTCTGAATCAAAATAGTGACTGCGGATCCAACTGCAACGCCTCAAGTCACTATTGCCAACCACCAGAACGGTTCATCTTCTCTGTCTTAAAGAAAACAACTTATCAATGAAATTCACCTGCACCAATATTTCATCTAAAGTCGTACATAAACAACCAGACCTAGATGAAATTTACCATTGATTAACGGAAATTTGTAAAACATCCCAAACCAATTTAAGAACAAAATTCAAATACATTATACACAGCTCAACATGGTAACACCGAAACACTAATTTTAATATTTCCAGAATATCTGGAAAAATAAACTTTTGAGAAATCAAATAATCACAATTGAATTCATCATGCCTAGTGCCAGGAGCTGAAGAAATCAATCAAAATAATACAATCACAACAAATATAATAACCAAAAAAGAAGAAGAAGAAGAAGAAGAAGAAGAAGAAGAAGACGACAAATAAACTAAACAAAAACACAAATATTATCAGATATCTCAAGCTTCAAGAAAATACGCACCTAAAGATGAAGAAGCGATAGCAGAACCACACCCAAA
Organism: Nepenthes mirabilis; assembly: GCA_025585075.1. Lineage (NCBI taxonomy): Eukaryota > Viridiplantae > Streptophyta > Magnoliopsida > Caryophyllales > Nepenthaceae > Nepenthes > Nepenthes mirabilis. The sequence goes on from JAODPA010127156.1 coordinate 16,835, forward strand.
AGTCTTGAAACAAGCATCGACGATCTTGCCCGTCTTCTCATCCACCTTAATCTGAAGCTTCATCACATCCCCACAAGCCGGAGCACCCACCAGACCGGTTCCCACATCCGGGTCATTCTTGTCAAACGATCCAACATTTCGGGGGTTATTGTAGTGATCGACAACACGCTCGTGGTAGAGGCGGGTGAGAACCAACGGAATCGACTGCGATTGAGACTGGATTTGAGATTGGACAAACCCTGAAATCATCCTGCAGCTCTGTCGCAGCATTTTCTTGTTGTTGATGAAAACTGATACTTCGACTTCGAATGGAATTCGATTTGTTTTGGGTTCTTTCTAGTGGCGTGGGAGAGACGACGGTGCAGACCATTCTGTTTTGGGATCTTGAACAGGATGTTAAGCAGAGAATTTCGGGATGTTGATGTTGCTTGAAAAAATGCAGAATTTTATTTCTGTATATAAACTGTTAATTATT
>JAODPA010127167.1:0-17303 GCA_025585075.1 Nepenthes mirabilis
GGAAAATGGGAGCGCAGAGCAGTGAGGAGGGTGAGGTTTCAAAGAGAAGAGGAGAGAGAGAAGGGTTCTTGTGACAACCCGAGTTCTGAAATACGATAATTATGGTGAAATTGAATTAGTAATGATCAAGGATAAAGTTTAAAATGTGAAAAATTGAGTTCGAAACTAGAAAGAGAAAGTTAGGCCTTGTAAGGTATCGGTTTTCTGGATATGGTTAATATGGGTGGTGAGATTTTAGATTTTTAAAATATGATAATTGAGAGGTAATGAAATTAAAATAGGTGAATTGTGGTCAAAAGGAACGGGAGGAATCAAATTGAAAAGCCCAAAGTTTCAGAATTGGTGAAATCAAGGATCGAAGTTATAAACCGAGAAATGTTATTATGTAAATAAGATTTTGGGCTTTAAATTATGATAATCATGGCCTATTAAGGTTGTATAATAAAAATTAGAATCCAATGATGGGAAGAATTGGGTTAGAAGGGTCAACACAGGTCCCAGATGACGAAAACATGAAGTAGGCTTGCTGCAGGCTCGATGTGAGCCTGGCCCGCGCCCGAGTAGAGCTCGAGCACCAACGAGACGCGAAAAACAAAACCTCCCACTCAAAGTGCGCCCAAATGGCGCCCGAGGCCCAGCATTGGCAGGGCGGTGCGCCCAAGTGGCGCGCAAGCACCTCTCGAGCGCCTGACAGGATATAAAAAGGCCGAGTGCGATTTTTCCTTCTCCATTTTGGCATTCCACAAAGAGTAGCAAGAGAGAAGGGAAGAAAAAGAGAAGAAAATGGAGATTTTGGCAGCCCCACTCTGATCCAAGTAAGGAAAATGGTAAATCGGATGAAGGCAAGTGTATTTCGGATGTTATATACCGTTTTTACAGTGTTTTAATATCTCTATATTATCGTTTATACTCCGAAAACCTTGTTCTATAATATTTGACATGAATATTACATGACTCTCATGACTTTTGAACTAGATTTCCTATTTATGTTGCTTTGTGATGTAACTGTAAACACAATTTTGTTATTAATGAAACAATGGTTTTACTGACATATTGCATTCTGTGACATTGCTTTCATTCGCTGTCCGCTTAGTTACTTGATCTTCGTATTGGCCTGCCTACTTGGTGCACCTTATGCAAGTTGGCTGTCTGTCTCACAACATTAGAGACCATTGTTGTGCTATCAGATGGACTTAAGTCCTCAAGAAGACATCAAGGTAAATCCTGATGTCATACCAAGCCGGTTTATACTCAAGCGTGGTTGAGGCTTGGGTGGCGCTACCCATGTATGATCATGGGTGGCCAACTTTTGGATAGAGCACTTTGCTCCTGGGGTGTTGACCATCATAGACTAATAGCGCTAACTCCTGTTAGAGAAGGTCATCACGAGTGCTTTTTAAGCCCCTTAAGGTTTTGAATTAGACCGTGAACAGACCACTTGGATGACCAAGATTTAATTTAACGGCTTATGGGCCGCCTGGATGATCAGGATTTAATTCGACCACTTATGGGCCACCTGGATGACCAGGGTTTAATTCAATCACTTACGGGCCATTTGGATGACCAAAGTTCAATTCGACTGCTTACAAGCCCCCTGAATGACTAGGGTTTAATTCGACCGCGTATGGGCCACTTGAATTACCAGAGTTTAATTGCGAATAGGTAAAAACCCACCCAACTAAAAACCGGCCCAACTTAGAGGCAATCTAGGTCGTTTATTTCATGTACATGAAAAAGAAAAATAAAGAAAAGACATACAAGGCACAATGCAAATGGAAAAGATTTTTCTTTTATTTATGGTAATATATGTTACAAGTACGCTCATGTCATACAGATGACCGACTTAGGTATTCACTAAAAGTAACGCTTTATGTGGACCATGTTCCACGTTCGTGGGACCAACTTACCATTCTGGGAGTTTGTATACTCCATTTCGTAGGACGACAGAGACTAGAAATGGACCTTCCCAATTCGTGGAAAGCTTGTTCCGGTTTGTGGTCTTGCCTGTAGCATCTACGCTTCGCAAGACAAAGTCTCTAACTTTAAATTGCCACGCTTTCACCTTCCTGTTGTAATAGTGGGTAACGCGTTGCTGGTAAACTATTGTCCGCATCCTGGCAGCGTCGCGGGCTTCCTCCAACAAGTCTAGGTATTCCTTGAGCTTCTGAGAGTCACCAAGTGGGTCGAAGGCTTCGACCCTAAACTTGGGTGCCCGATCTCAACCGGAATTACCGCTTCAGTCCCGTAGCAGAGACTAAATGGTGTCTTGTGAGTTAGCTCCTTCAGAATCATCTGATTGAACATAGGATAGAGGGCAGCTTGTCAACTCAGGAGCCCCCTGTATCCTCTAGCTTAGTCTTCAGACCATGAAGTAGCATATGGTAGGTGACCTCTGCCTGTCCGTTTGCCTGAGGGTATGCTACCGAAATATGGATCAATCTGATACTAAGACTGATACAATACTTAGTGAAGTGCTTTCCCAAAAATTGGATTATGTTGTCAGTCATAATGACCTCGGGAATGCCAAATCTACTCACTATGCTCGGGCGGACAAATTCTAAGGCATTATGCTTGGTGATCTTGGCCAGTAGGGCAGCTTCGACCCATTTGGTAAAGTAGTCAATGCCCGTGATAATGAACTTCTGTTGCCCAGTCGTGATGGAAAATGAGCCGAGAATATTGAGCCCCCATTACATGAAAGGCCAAGGAGCTTGGAGGGATCTCAACTCCATGGGCAGCTGGTGGTGAGAAGTGCCGTAGAGCTAGCAATTCTCACACTTCTTCACAAATTTCAGGGCATCATTCTTCATCATAGGCTAGTAGTATCCTTGGCGCATGACTTTGAATACCAGGTTCTTACCACCAATGTATAACCCACATTTCCCAAGGTGGATTTCGCTCAAAGCGTAGCCAACCTCCTCAGGAGTGAGACACCGGAGGTACGGAATCAAGTAACCACGGCGATAGAGCCGTCCGTTGACTACGGTGTACCAACCAGTTGTCTTCTTAATCCGCTTAGCTTCGTCCACATTCTCTGGCAGTGTGTCGTCTGCCAGGTATCTCCAATAAGGTGTCATCCAGTTTTCGACGTTGGTGACTTGCATCGCTTCCTGCTCCTTTATACTGGGAGTGCTTAAGACCTTCCTCATGTCCCTCAAATATTGCTCTGGATAGTCGATCGTTGCTGCTCTGGCAAGTTGGTCGGTCTTTCAGTTTTCAGTTCTGGGGTCGTAGACCAAATTCAGCTTTTCAAATCTTCTGATTGCATCCTTCACCTTAGATAGGTACTTGGCCAAGAGAAGGTTGCACGCCTCGAAGCTCCCATTGATCTAGTTAACGACTAACTCTGAGTCGTTGTAGATGGTTAGCCGTCTAGCTGAGCACTCTTTGGCTAGCCGTAATCCAGCTAATAAGGTTTTACACTCGACAACGTTGTTAGTGTCTAAAAAATCAAGCTTGCAGGAGTACTTCACCTCAAACCCATCTAGGGTTCTTAGAATCACTCCGGCACCGCTGCTGGAGTTCGTAGACGAACCGTCCATGTTAAGAACCCATTTCGGCTCTTCTGGGTGGTGATCCGCGTCCTCAGTGGGGTGCTCATCATGATTGGAGTCGTGGTCTCGACGATAAAGTCTGCCAAGGTCTACCCCTTTATGGCTAGCCTGGGTCAAAATTTGATGTCAAATTCTCCCAACTCAATAGCCCATTTAACCAGCCACCTGAAAACGTCAGGCTTCTGGAGGATTCCCTTCAGTGGGTGGTCGGTCAGGATAATCACATGATGACCCTAGAAGTACAGTCTCAGCTTTCTGGCTGAGAAGACAAGTGTCAAAGCCAACTTCTCAGAGTGTGGGTATCGTGTCTCTATGTCGGTCAATGTTTTGCTCACATAGTAGATTGGCTACTAAGTGTCAGAGTCCTAGCATATTAGAACAGAACTGAGAGCCACCTCTAATACTGCTAAGAAGAGGTACAGCTCTTCTCCGTCCCTGAATGACGTCAGCAACGGTAGACTTGCCAAGTATTGCTTCAACTCATCAAAAGCTGTTTTACACTCCACAGTCTACTAAAAATCATTTGTTTTAGTCACCCTTAGAGCCTTAAAGAAAGGTTGATACTTGTCCTCTGACTTTACCAAAAAGCGAGACAGTGCTACCAGTCACCCAATTAGCCTCTAGACATCCTTAACGCTCCGTGGTGGAGACATATCCGTAAGGGCTTTGATCTTTTCTGGGTTTGTTTCAATCCCTCATTGTGAGACGATGAAACCCAGGAACTTCCCTAAAGAAACTCTGAAGACGCACTTCGAAGGATAACTTCATCTGGTGCATGTGGAGTACCTTGAAGGACTCAACCAGATCGCGAATATGGTTGCTAGTGGTCTTGTTCTTGATAAGCATGTAATCGACATGCACCTCTATATTGTGACCAATCTGCTTCTGAATATTTTATTCATGAGCATTTGATAAGTGGTACCTGCGTTTTTAAGACTGAAAGGTATGACTCTATAGCAGCAAGTTCCCTAGTCGGTCATGAACGAGGTTGCTCCTCGTCCTCTAGGCTTATATGGATCTAATTGTAGCCCAAGTACACTTTTATGAAGCTCAGCATCTCGTGTCAAGACGTCAAGTCCACCAACAAGTCAATCCTGGGAAAAGGGAAGCTATCTTTCGGGTAGGCTTTGTTGACAATAGTGAAGTCGATGCATATTTGCCATTTACCATTCTTTACCAGGACAACGTTGGAGAGCAAATTTGGATATTAGATTCTCTGATGAAGCCAGCGTCTAGAAGCTTCTTCACTTTTTCTCGGATGGCTAAAAGTTTCTCTATGAGTAGTTCCTCCGCTTCTACCTGATGGGTTTACAGTTGGAATCGAGGCCTAATTTGTGGACCATTACTCCGATCGGAATCCCAGGTATGTTAGCGGGTGTCCATGCGAAGACGTCAATGTTCTATCTCAAGAATTCTATCAGCTCGTCATGCAATGGTTCAACGAGTGAGCCCTCACTCTACACACACCTCTCCAGGTCCTCTAGATTCAGTGGCACTAGATTGATTGCCTTGCCAGGCTACACCTACTGCGAGGCTATCTCGTCTTGATGGTCTAACTCTCCTGTAGGCCATCCGCTACTACTTGGTGCAATCTGGGACATGTAACATATCCGCCCGGTTATTTGGTTATCCAGCACTTCACCAATACCGCATGCTGTTGGGAACTTCATTTCTAAATGCGGTATCAAGATGACGGCTCCAATGCTGCTAGGGATAACCGGCCTAATATAGTGTTGTACATTGAGGGAAGGTCAACGACCAAAAAGTTGAGCGTATGATTCGTCATTCTAGGGTATGTGCCCAGGATGCCCTCCAACTATATCATTCTTTGGACGGCCATAGGCTCGTTCTCTAGACTATACAGTGGCCTTTCAGCAAGTTTCAGCTGACTCTTTTTAAGTCCAAGTTTAAAGAAAGTATCGAGACAAAGCAAACCCTTGGAGTTTTCATTATCAATGAAAACTTGTTTCAATTGGAAGTCAATGGTACCTTTTGAAATGAGTGTAAATACAACAAGGGGATCAGCGTGTGGGGAAATTATATGATTCATATTACCATCACTAAAGCTCTTGACATTTTCTTCCATCTTATGCTTCTTCCTCCTAGCTCGCCGTTCCTTGTGATCTGCTTGGGTCTTGGCCGGTTAGGTCATGATCATGTTGATCATGTCAGCTGCAACCCGATTCTGTGGCTGGAACGGATCTGGCCCTTCCCCGCCTGAGGTGTCGAAACTCTGCCCAGGGTTCCCGACGAACCTAGTGAGATGACCCCTCTAAATGAGCTCCTCAATCTTCCGTTGGAGCATCTTGCAGTCCTTCATGGTGTGTCCCTGAGATCGATGGAAATCATAGTACTTAGCTAGATTTCCTCCTTCCGCGTTCTTTAGTGGTTTTGGCCATCTGAGAAACTTTTCACCGCGGATCTGCATGAGGACGTTGGCCCATGTGTCATTGAGAAGAGTCAAGTTGATCGGCCTATACTCCTTGCTATCCACTGCTCTGGTCCTATGTTGCTTCTGGCGAGGATTGTCGCCACCACCATTCTTCCTCTTTTTATCGGCCAAGAAAGAGTAAGGCTAGTTGATCCTCTCGAGACACTTTGCCTCGTTAGCCTCTTTAACGGCTGCATAGGCCTGGTGATAGACTCTACTCCCAGAAGGTCTATGGATTTTTGTGGGTCAGGTGCCTGAAAAAGTCTCCATGCGTCAATGTTGAGATGAAACTGCCAAGTTTCATCTCTTCTATGAGACTAGGAATCCTTCTTGCCTCCGCTGTGAAGCGCTCCAGGAACTTTCTTAGGTTCTCTCCCTGTCTCTGCTTGACATGGGAGAGATGTCATGGCTGCTTCTCTTTCCAGCGACTAGAAGCGTACTGAGTCAGAAAGAGGTCAGTGACCTCACGAAATCTCTGGATTTAGTTCAATGGGAGCCGATGGAACCAGATCCGAGCTTCTCCCTTCAAAGTGAGCAGGAAGTATCGACACATTGTAAGTCCTCCTGTGAGGTCCAAGCTCCAAAAATATAGTAAATTCTATTAACTAACTTGATGTAATTAAATTTAGGATAAGTAAAATTGAAAAACATAAAAAATTAGCCTTAGTGCAGCAAGCAGTAGAACTGGGCTCGCTGCTAGCTCGAGCGCCAGTCTATTATAAAGCCACGTGCGGGCTTTCTGACGGCCATTTTTCCTTGACTTCCCACTGGTAAAGAGAGAGGACGAGGGTGAAGAGAGAGAACAGGAAAACGAAGGCCTCCGGATCCAAATATGTCCGAGAGCCAGTTAGAAAGGTGATGGATCGGATTGAGGTAAGTATACTCATATTCTTCTCTTTCATTTTCGTGTATTTTTGTCTTGTTTTCTTTGTGCATCTTCGTTCAGATACCCAATTAGGCTTATATTTTATGATTTTCAAGACCTAAGTATACATATATGTTAATTTGGAGTCCGAATTAATAGTTTAAGTTTTTGAACAACGTAAACCCCAACCCCCACGCCCGGTTATGAAACCCATGGATTTTTAGGGCTTTAGCTTAATTTGGGACTAGACTATAGTTACCCATGACTTGGGTATGTAATTTTATCGATTGGGTATTCGAATTTGTGATTCAAGGTGAAAATTCATTCGCAGAGCCCGTAACCTACCCCCAGACGCCGTTTAAGCTTTGATTTGGGGTTTAATGTATAAAGTGACTTGGGATTATAGCTACCTATGCCTTGGATTCGATAATTTACCGGTTGGATGATTAAAATTTTGAGAATTGACCGATAAGAGAATCCGGACAATGTTCACGTGCACACTAATCGCCGATGACTTCGAATGATATTTTGCATAATTTTTCTTGTTTAATTGCTAATCAATTGATATGTATGTTTGTATAAGTCTAATCGAATAATCTGAAAGCTTCGATATATGCGTTTGTGAAAGCAATCTATGTCCGAAATCTTTCAAAGTCAATCTGCTCTTTCATGGTAAGAATTCCTAATCTTCTTTGTGATTACGATATTCGAATATAAGCTAAGTCGTAAAAGCACTGTAAGCCAATCTGCTCTTCAACAATAAGAATTCTAAATCTTTTCTGTGTATATGATGCCTGTATGTAAGTCAAGTCATGAAAAGACTGAAATTCGCAAGCAAGACAATAAATACATGAATAACTATAGAGAAATTCCATATTAAAAATTTGATGAATCTGATCTTCCAGATTGAGATATCTGTGAAAAAAATCTAATAGAACTTCCTTAAAAAAATCAGTAATCATGAAACTAGGATCTGCATTCATGCTTTGAATGCCCCCAGGCATGTCACTAACGTGACAGTAGAAGCTCAGGGGAATTATCCTGGCCGCTTGTTGTAGCGGGTGATGTCAGGGATATGCCTTAAGACATTACAGTGATAATCGAACATAGCTCTATCCATAGAGTGATACATGGTCCGCCCTTCCTCAGGGTATTAACACTAGAGGATACTGTACTGAGTCTGATCTGCCTTTGGAAAGTATTACTGTAAATTATCCCTCTACTACTGTACAGTTTCTGACCTCTGATTCTATACGGAATACAATCTATCCTCGATTATTTACTCCCTTTGACTACTAGGGTCCACTCACTCAGGTCTGTAAAGATGAATAATTATACTTATGTTACGTCTTAAAAAAAATAAGAACGAAAGAAGAAGTAAATTGCATCCAAGTATGCCGAATCAAGTTCTGTATATGCATTCCTTTCCTATTTACATGTATCTTTTCTACTAAATTTTATTATCATTATTTATTGCCATGATTTGATCTACTTGTTAAGTTATTAGTTCACTCTTACCTTTCTTCCTTCCAGATAAGAGTTACGAGCCGAAGCTCTATTATTTAGAGCAATGCGGGAGATAAGCTAAAGAGATCGGCAAAACTTTGAAGACTTGTAGTTTTATATATGTTTAATGTGATTAAATGAAAATAGTTAAGTTAGATTTATATTGTATAATAAAATGTGGCGTGATATGTTATGTATTATTGTACATTTTGTTATGCTTCCGCAAGTGGTTGATGTATCTAGTTTTGCTTCCGCTATTTGCTTGATTATGGATTTATTTAGGCCTAGATGGCATCTCTATTTAAATCCAATGTAGTAGTTATGAATACTGTGTTGGAGCCATAGATGATATGATATTTGTCGATCCTGTGTCTGTATTATGTTGAGCGTTAAAGTCTGAGGATTTATATACTTGTACAGGTTTTAATTAAATAGGTTGTATAAATAATTTTTGGTCTAATTATAACGAAAACTCTGCCGAATTTTCTGTAAAAATTTTATGTTATTTAATTATGGGTATTAGTTTTCTATGATTATTGATAGAGGTTATTATAGAAAAATAATCTATTCCGTCACAATTGGTATTAGAGAAAAGAGATACCTTAGATTTGATTTGAATCTTATGCAGAAGTTTAGGTTAGAATAAGATAGATTGAATAAGTAGATTAAGGCATAAGACATATCAATTAGACTTAACCATTTTAGTCCAGCAAAGTGGGCTACCATTGAGCAAGATCAGGATGTTGTCTCTAAGAAGCTTTGTGTCCTAGTTAATGTTAAAGCCTGAATTTTGATTTGACAAAGTTGCTTTTATTTCGAAATTCAAAATGAATGGAAGACGACAGAATTTGGAAGCCTATGAGACCATAGCTCTAGGTTATGAAGTTTGATTTGAGTCTTTAAAGTAGGGAATCAGATTTGAAATCTGCTTTGAGGATAGCAGTTCTCGGATAATTGAATTGCCACTAGTTTGATTGGGACTATGACTATCAGACGAATATTTGGATGGAACCTTTTGAGGCTTATTATAAGTGGGTAATTGATTAAATATCTGAGCAAATGGATATGGTGCCAGGAGGATAATTTCATTTGGATTCCTACGGATATATAAAGAATGATCAATTTAGGAAGCGTTCTTCGAAGCATTATATGAAAATGTTCAATCTGATTAAGGTCAATGTTGATATTGAGCTTGAGGAAATAAAAAAAAGTGGTCAAGGTTTTTAGTTGCCCAGATGAAGTTAGTTCGTTGCCATAAGTTGAGGGTAAGGCAAGACTGATGGCGGGTTTCCTAGTATCATACTCCATCCCTTAGAGAGTTTTGAAGGTAAGTTTAGAAGAACCCCCTTTTTTCATGAAATACTTGGGATGATAAGACGCTTTTGTCACATAGAATTATAGCTAATCGCATTAAAACTAACTACTCCTAAGGTAAGAATCTCTTTCCCAATACAATCCAATTCACCTCGATAGAAAAAAGAGCCTAGATAATAATAATCCTTATCTTATATACTAAATTCCGGCACCATTGAACATGTTGTCCTCTTTACCAGATATCCTATCCGCTCTTCAGGGGAAAAGCTCTCCGTTCTTGGTTCTCCTATAACTGGATCTTCCGAAACTATAAGAATCCTTAATTAGAATTAGATTCCAACTCAACACCTTTTGTAATTTCGAACCTTCATTAGCGGACTTTGGAATGGAAGAACTGAGGCACTGACCTATAATGCAACGGGATGGATGGTAGAAGGCTGCCTACGTCCAAAAGCGATAATTTCGTGCACATACGGATTGACAGAGATACGTCGTAAGTAAGATGGAATTGCCAGTGACCAATCAATCACGATAACAGGTCGACACTAACTTCACTCATGCGATATTGAAGTAGCCCTTATTTCAATCTCTATTGTGATTAGCATTTACTACTGCGGAATAAATCAATTTTTCTCTTATTTCATCTGTTTCCATTGGTCCTATCGTATCGTATTAGAGACATGAGGAAGCAAGAGAGAGAGAAGGAATAAAAAGGACCAGACATTGATCCAGGAAAACTCCCATGTTGATGGAGATCTATCCGCATCTTCACAGACATGTCTATTTCACCGAGCCTCCCAGGAAAACTCCCATGGGTGATGCCATTTAGATTTGATGGCCTTTTATGGACTTCATAAATTATGAAAGGCCGTCAACCATATGCTCAATAGAGAGAGGAATATGAATTTAGCCAAGGAAGAATGTGATGTGGGCGTAAGACTTCTTCGATAATAGCAGCTTATAGGGAAGACCAATTAAGGTCACAAAGATGTATGGTCATATTGGGTCTGACTAAATTGGATAAGTATTCCTTAAGGATTGTAAAACTGTGAGGTGTTTGGCTTAGAAGCGATCGGTATTCATAGAAATAGGATATGTAAAGATAGCCTTCGAGAAATTAAAGGTAAATTATTGACCATATTATTTGGGTTGACCCCTAATAGGTTTGGTGAGTTATCTTATGATGTAATGCTAGAATATAATGCTTTTGAGAAAAGTTAGAATTATGTTAATTCTTACATTGTGATAGGTGACTACCCACTAACAAATTGGAGAAGAAGCTTATGATTTGAAATTATTTCACCCATAGTCGGGATTAGCCAATAGGTCCTTACCTTGAGAATTTATGGACATTACTTATGGGATAACAAATGTCCTGTGATTCTAAAAGTTTGAAGACTGTAAAAGGTGGACCCCAGTACCTTTTGAGGAAAGTGAGCAGTATAATCGATAATTGATATCAGAAGTTTCCATTGGAGAAATTACGGGTTTTGCCTTGGAGGGAGCTTTCGTCTAATGAATTTTAAAGGCTGGAATAATTATGTCATAAGGAACATGATCCTTTGATATTGCGAGTAGATAAATCTATTTAAGGATAGTGAAGATAAACCGAATGGACCCTAGTATTGGCAACTAATGTTGAAAGTCTTTAGACTTAATACGCCTTCGATATTTTGTAGGAGATGTAAAGGGTAAATCACGAGTAGGTTCAAAAACTTAGATAATGGGATGTCGTATTCTTAAATTGGAAAACAGAATCGTGTTCGAAGTATTAGGTCTATGAGATTATAAAATAAGAAGTCCTTACGGTTTGTTTCAAGACAATTAGGACGACCCCCTCATTGTGATTGTGTATAACGTGTTTCGATTGAATCAGTTCTCTTATCAGTGTGCCAACGAGATCTTGAGGTCTCCAAATATTTGAGTTTGAAATTTTGGATGATGACCTAAGGCTATATGAATTTTTGGGTGATTGTTATGATCGTAATTTCTAATCTGGTTGTAATTTGAAAATTTGTAGGAATTGTTTTCATGGTATGGATATCTTGGGATTTATTTTAATTATAGTCACCGTATAATCTAGGTGCCCTGTATGAGCCAATGGATATAAGTTGTAAAAAGATCAGGGACTCGCAATATAAATGATTAGATAGAATAGCGAAAAATATGATTGAAGGGGGCTAGGAGTGAATGATCATGCATTGCAAGGATGTGTAGGCATTGTTAGTTTGTACATAACCGCCCCTTCTTATTAATATGGATTTTATATTTTAGGAAAATGTCAATTTGAGGACATACCATTGAAATAATGAGAATATAAGATGTTCTACGTTTGAGGTTTAATTGTGATTTGAGATTTATATTGAGGTCTTGATCAAACTTGATTAGAGAATTTTGGATGTTGGGTTAAATTAGATATAGTGGAGAATTGTAACTGGATGATTCATAATTAGATGGTTAGTCAAAATTGCGAAGCGATAACGTGGTAAGCCCATATATTTTAAGGTTTAATTTGAGGCTCAGAAGAAATTACTTTCGAAGTTGAGCGTAAATTGAGGTAAGGATCTTTAACCGTTGAAGTTTTAAATTGAGTCAGAGAAATAGTTAATGAATTGGGTTTGTCTTCAAATTTGATGAATTTAGATAAGTACAGAATGAATCATGTACTAAAGATTAATGCGATTTGAATGCTTAAGGTTTCCTAAGATAATCATTTAATTAAAAAAATAACTTGGGAACGTTAGAAAAGTTTCCTCTGATTAAGAAAATACGAGGTTTGTTAAATTTCGATAATGAAACTTTTATAAGTGGAAAAAAATTGTGAGGTCCGAGCTCCCAAAATATAGTAAATTCTATTAACTAATTTGATGTAATTAAGTTTGGGATAAGTAAAATTGAAAATTTTAAAAATTAGCCTTAATGTAGTAAGAAACAGAGTTGGGCTCGCTGCTGACTTGAGCACAGTAGAGGCTGCCAAAAGCAGATTTCTCCAGAAAAACCTGCGTACGCCACTCGCTCGAGAGCACAATGAGGCGTCATTTCCAGATTCACTGAGCTAGCCGCGCACTTGCCGTGCGCTCGCCTGATGCTCAAGCACCAGTCTATTATAAAGCTGCGTGCGGGCTTTCTGTTGGCCATTTTGCCATGACTTCCCACTAGTAGTGAGAGAAAGGGAGGAAGAAGAGAGAGAACAAGCAAAAGAAAGCCTCCGAGTCTGAATCTGTCTAAGAGCCAATTAGAAAGGTGATAGATCGGATTGAGGCAAGTACACTCATACTCTTCTCTTTTATTTTCGTACACTTTTGTCTTATTTTTTTGAGTATTCTCGTTCCGATACCCGATTAGGCTTATATTTTATAATTTTTAAAACCTCAACATGTATATATGTTAATTTGGAGTCCAAATTTGTAATTTAAGTAAGTTTTCAAACAACGTAAACCCCAACCCCCACGCCAGGTTATGAAACCCACATATTTTTGAGGCTTTAGATTAATTTGAGACTAGACTATAGTTACCCATGACTTGGGTATGTAATTTTATCGATTTGATATCTGAATTTGTGGTTCAATGTGAAAATTCGTTTACGGAGCCCCTAACCCGCACTCGGACACTGTTTAAGCTCCTATTTGGGGTTTAATGTATAAAGTGAGTTGGGATTATAGCTACCTATGCCTTGGGTTTGATAATTTACTGGTTGGATGATTGAAATTTTGAGAATTGACAGATAAGAGAATTCAGACACTGTTCACACGCACTGTTCACGTGCACACTGTTCAACGATGATTCCAAACGATATTTTGCATAATTTTTCTTATTTAATTGCTAATCAAACGATATGTATATTTGTATAAGTCTAATCGAATAATCTAGAAGGTTCGTTATATGAATTTTTGAAAGAAATTCGCATCCGAAAGCTCTCAAAGTCAATCTGCTCTTTGATGGTAAGAACTCCTAATCTTCTCTGTGATTACGATATTCGAATATAAGCTAAGTCGTAAAAGCTTTGTAAGCCAATCTTCTCTTTGACGGTAAGAATTCCAAATCTTCTCTGTGCATATGATATCCGTTTGTAAGTCAAATCATAAAAAGATTGAAATCTGCAAGCAAGACAATAAGTACATGAATAATTAGAGATAAATTCTACATTGGGAATTTGATGAATCTGATCTCCCAGATGGAGATATCTGTGAAAAGAATCTGATAGAATTTCCTTCAAAAGAATCAGTAATTGTAAAATTAGAATCCGCATTCATATTTTTGATGGGTAACGCCCCCATGCATGTCACTAACATGATAGAGGAAGCTCAAGGAAATTATCCTGACCGCTTATTATAACAGGTGATGTTAGGGACATGCCTTAGGATATTACGATGGTAATCGGAGATAGCTCCATCCATAAAATGATACATGGTCCGCCCTTCCTCAAGGTGTTAACACTGGAAGATATTGTACTGAGTCTGACCTGCCTTCGGGAGGTATTATTGTAAATTATCTCACCAAGAGGGATACTACAATACTATTTCTAGCCTCTAATTGTGTGTGAAATACAATTTATCCTCAATTATTCACTCCCTATGGCTAGTAGGATCCACTAGCTTGAATCCGTAAAGATAAATAATTATACTTATATTATGTCTTAAAGAAAATAAGAATGAAAGAAACAAGTCAATTGCACCCAAGTATGTCTAATCAAGTTCTGTATATGCATTCCTTCCCTGTTTACATGTATTTTTTCTACTAAATTCTATTATCATTATTTATTGCCTTGATTTGATGTACTTGATAAGCTATTAGCTTACTCTTGTCTTTCTTCCTTCTAGGTGAGAGTTACAAATTGACGTTCGATCAGTTAGAGCAAGGCATTGGGCACGTTCGTTATCATCCTTGAACATGCGGTTCCAGATCTTCTCGACTTTGGCCTCCACTCAGGAGGCATTTCCAAATCTCTTGGAGTTGAGGTATGTCCTCAACTCTATTCTTTCAATAGTGCAGCATGTATCCAGTCAACTACTACCACTAGCGGATTGTTTGTTCGGGGAAGCTCTCTCCTGAGCCTGAGGCCTTGGCTCGTCCGGAGTGTATCGAGGGTTCCTCCTTTCTGAACTCTCATCCAGATTCCCATGGCCCAAGCACCCCTCAAGCCTTTGGCGGCTTTGGGCGTTGGAGGCCTCTGAAGCACGAGAATTGGCAGGCCTCATAGTCTTCTTGGCTGGCTTCTTTTTCCTCTAGCCTCCTCTCCTGGAGGCCTGAGTAGGAGCCGTGGAGGGCAGAGCCCTCTGCTTCTTCTTGCACTAGCGGATACAAAGCATCTTGAGTATTTTGTTCATATTGCTCATTTGTTCCGCCAAGTTATGGAGGAATGCCGCGGGTGCCCCTCTGACTAGGTTACCAGCAGAGTGGTCCTAGTCAGGAAAGGTAGCATCTCTAACGGGAATGCTAGCTTGGGTTCTGGTATTCACCATATTGTCTAATGATATTGATTTTGAAGGAGAAAGTATTTGTGGAGATAAAAGTGGTTAGCTTTTTGTTAGATTCACACAACAGTTCCAATGATGTGCCCTGGATTAAAGTTTGAACAGATTTAGGTCAAGTAGCCCATCGAGTTTTGGTTTCTGTTCACTGAGCTTTATGTCCTGCACACCACAACTTCCAACAGGAGATCAAGTGATGGCGAAATTTAGTCCCACTAAAAATACTCCGACGCTCAAGTCAAAAAACTTTATTAGAGAATAGAAAGATGCAATGGATGCATAAATGAATGCATGGAGTGTGTTTGCTAGTAGGAGTGCGCTTGTAGGAAGAATGGCTTTGTAGTTGCTCGTGAGGAACAATCTCTCTAAGTTTGAGTTCACTGGGAACTAATAGCAGAGAGAGTGTGTGTTAGAAGGCTTGAGAAAATTAGAGAGTTTTTGAGAGCTTGAGCTTGCTTGAGGGCTTTTATTGGTGTTTTCGAGTGTCTTTGACAGGAGCTTGAATGACCTTGGTTGCCTTCTTTATGTAAAAGGGCTTGATGCTTGCGTTCTACTAAAGATTATTGCCTTTCTTGGCATAGGCGTGACCGCCTTCCTGGCTGTAACGGTCCCAAAGGTTAATCTCCTTCCTTCTACGTTTTGTAACTGCTAAGGTTTTCAATAGACAATGCATTGATTCTGGCGCCTTCCTCCCGGAATGCGCATTGATTTTGAAGGTGACTATTACAATGAAGCCTGCCTTCATAGAGATGTGGAAAATGTGGGCAGATGACCGTTGTGGCTCTAAGAGTGACACGTGGACCAATTAATGCTTGGGCCACGTGCGCCTTGGGCCTCAGTCGGTCTACTGGCCGTCTATCCGATCAACGGAAGCATTGACCGTTCTAGACTTCAATGGGCTGTCCTATTCTTGGGCCTCTGCCGGCCTACTTGCTCTTCATCCGATCAATGGTAGCATTGACCGTCTAGATAAAAATGAGCCGCTGAGAAATTGAGTTGTTTCCTCCTTTGTGGGTCAGCCTGTTACTAGCGTCTCTATCACCAATAATAACGGAAACATAAATACAAAATAGGGATGGGAAAGCGCCCAAACAGCTGCCATGGCCGTTAGAGAGGATGAGAGATAGGATTACTGACAGATCTTATCACGAGAGAGAAGGAAATTTTGGTTTTCACTTCATCTTCCACGGTTTGTTCTTAAGGTCTAACATTATCACACTACTATAATATGTTTAAACTCAATGGTGTATTCTTTGTATCTTCATTTTTTCCACCGAAGAGAAGAATTTTTAACTATAAGTCCGGCAAATCTCACTTTCTTTTCTTGTAGAAGTTCTTTTGAATTTAAATTTTTATCAACGGGGTTCATTCAATTGTGAAACTCTGCAACCTGAACTCAATTTTCGATAGCTCAAAATTTCAACTATTACTTAATAATCTTGAGATTTTCCTTATCCTCCTACCATTCTGGATGGCACGTAGATTCATCACTAAAATCATGCTTAGAATCACGATGGAAAGGACTTTTACCTTCTCATTTTCTACTATTTGGATAGGAACTAGAGGAGCAATTGCTAACATAACCCCTGCAACTCGCTAGGCATCATGGCTCCTATGACTCTGATATACCTGTTAAATTGAAATTAAATTAAATATTCTAAAAATATAAAAATAATGTATTTTTGATGTTATTTTTTTATCATATTAATATTTAAAAATTTTAACATTTTGTGAAAAAATTTTTAATAAAAATGTTTTTGTACTATACTATTTTAATATATTAAATATCAACTATTAGATTATAGATAATCTAACAGTTGGGGGCTGCGGTCACAGGTGCTGTGTGTGGCAACCACCCTGCATGCAGCCTACTCCACCACCCCAGATCCTTGAGGTATAAATATCCACTAATCAATTTTCTTTGAAGCATAAGGGTGAGGATAGATGCTCCAACAACAACAGGGGTGTTAACCTATAACAAAAACTCGATACAATAGCATTACCAAGCTGGTATCATAACCCTAAAGGATCGATGCATAAACTCTATTAAAACCTAATTCCTTCTCTAAAGATTAGGATTTGGAAATCTTGCTTCTCCCCCCTCAGCCATTGGATTGAATTAATGTCAATTCAATGGTCATAATTTAAAAATATAAAAAATA
>JAODPA010127178.1:0-17303 GCA_025585075.1 Nepenthes mirabilis
ACAACAATAATATCCCAAGGCGTGACACGGCCATCACTCGCTCACACAGGCGACCAGAATACGCGGCCAAAGTATTCTTCGGGTTTCTACCGAGATGAACGTGTCAAACCAGAGAATACTACCCATCTAGAAGTCCATGGTCCTTGTTTCATGATTCCATTTCTATTTTTTTTCATTTCCATTTGAGGGAAAGTCCACCATATCCATTTTTTCCGTATCTCCCGTCATTTGGGAGGTTTAATCATACACATATCACATTGTGGACTTCCCTCCATGTACTCGTTCGGTTCTCATTTCTTTTTGGAACTTAAGCATGTTTTCCGATTTCCATTTATATGCATCTTTATCATAATTCATGAGAGAACTTTAGATTTCTTACCATTGACAAGCCATCCATATTGGGGTCCTCCAGAGCCCGTTTTGATACAACCGATGTACAATTTATAACTTCAAGCTTACATTATTTGCATTTAGGACATGGCGATTCATACTTTGAGATCAAATTAACATTATTTGGAGAAGAAAATACAGTGAATCCGAATCTGCCATGAGATTAGGGTTTGGTGGTACCAAATTGTTCAATTTGGAGCTTTATTTAGTCAATAAGTCATAGATTCCGTGATCAGACATGGGTTATAAACTATTTATATTTTGGGTGTGGGTATTGAGACGATAATACCCGATGAAGAACGAATAAAAAGCATAAAAGAACAAATAGTGAGTATGAAAACACTTGCCTCGACGCGTGCTATCACTCGGAAAACTGGGTCTCGGTCGAATTCGGACTTTACACCTCGATTTCTCCCTTTCTCTCTCTAGGCTGGCGTCCTCTCTCTCTCTCCTGGCCTGAACACTTCTGGAAAAGTGTGGGGAAAGAGTGGAAAATTGTGAGAATTCGTAAGCTGGCCGGGTATATATACTGCTCAGACCGCTCGAGCGCTGGCGAGCGACCAGCGAGTGCCAAGGTATTCTGGAGGCTTCGGGAAAATTCGCCAGGGCGGCTGGCGTGCGCGAGAAGATTCTGGAAGCGCCGCTCGAGTGGGCTTCGAGCGAGCATCGAGCAGGATAGTTTCTGGTTTTATGGCTCGAGCGAGAATCGAGCATGCATCGGGCGGGACAGCTTCTGGTTCTATGGCTCGAGCGAGGCTCGAGCAGTTAGCCCGCCAACGATACTTTAACCACAATTTTCAAAGATTTTCTTCCAAATTTCTTCCAAGACTCTTATTTAGGTATCTATTATGTTATTTATTGTTTTACTGATTGACTCACGAATTGGGAACCTCACACAGGCCTTGGTTGATTGCTTTGAATTTTAGGATTGAGTTTATGGTAATCTAATCTAAGACCAACATGATTTAGGATAGGAATGGACCGAGGCTTAGTGATTATGCTAAATCAAAACAAGTTGAAGGATTGGATAGAACCGTTTTGAGTTGAGTAAGGATAGGAATAGTTAAGTTAATCAACCTTAGGATTAATGATAAGCTGAGCATGATGTATTAAAGAAACTAATCAAGTTTCTAGAGTGTTCAGATAAAGTTCAGCTAGTTAAGGAAGAGCAAGGCTGATAATGGGTTTCTGAGTGTCACACCTCATTTCTTGGAATGTTTTTGGGAGTAATTGGTTTTAAAAAGGAACATTCTCTTTATGTAATGTTTATAGGTGCCAAAAGGTGAAGCCAGTTAATTATGGTTAGAAAATAAGTTTACATGTGTTCCAAATTTCAAAATAAAATTTGATGGTGACAACCCCTGAGGGGCAATCCTTGTCTGAAGAGATTATGAGTTTCGAAGTCTAGTTGGGATTTGTGATTAAATTAATCTTGATGGAGTATTAAGATGATCTAGATGGCAAATTGCCACACTAGAACTAATAATTTTGAAAGGAATAATCTGAATTGTAATTAGGCTCACGTATCAGACGAATTGCAAAACAAGTAATTGAGCTAATATAGTGGTGCTTACAAGTGATGTAATGAGGTGTGTGCTAAGTATAGATGGCATATTAGGTCATACCTAGAGGGTTATTAAATGGATGAGGAAATTTGAGAAAATTGTTAAAGAGAATATTTGCCAATCTGATTGACGAATAAAGTTGTTGTTGAGGTTGTGCCGAAACAAGAAATGATTTTCAGGATTCAAGTATAACCGATGAGAATATTTTACAAATTTTAAAAATATGGTTAACTAAAGAGTAACGGCTTGATATTCGGAGTCTTTAAGATTAAGATATTCGTAAGGCAGGTGAAGGGTCGCCGTGAACCGGTCCCACTATCGGAAGAAGTATGGATATGGAAGCCTGAAAGGAGAACCCTTGTGATTTTGTTTAAGGTTGATCGAACGATAAGGTCCCTGGATTTTAGTCAAATTTTTGTGAAAATTGAGTAGTCCAACTGAAATGAATAAATTGGCTTGGCAATGAAATATTAAGTTGCTAAATGTTGAAATTTTGTTGGTAATTAAGAATTGTAATAAGTAGTTAGATGAGTATTCGACTGGAAGAAGGAATATTTGATCCATTTTATCAGTATAACGAATAAGTTGACTAACGATCTGGAAATCAATTTTTGGGAAATGTGAATCCTTTTGGAGTTGGAATGATACTCAAGGATGTTAGCGTAAGTTGTAATTTAGAAGATACAGTACCCTACAATTAGGTTGTGAATTTTTACTAAAAGATAAGGCAAATCGAATCAAGGATATGTGCTAAGCCTAATTAGAAAACGGACTACCCTTTATGAAGACAATAGGTGTAAGGACCAAATCCTTTTGAGGCAAAGGGGTAATCGTAATCCGGTCAATGACTGTTGACTGGAGAGCTTAGAAGAAGACTTATCCGGTCAACAGGAATTGACCGGAAGGAAGGAAAGAGGAAAGTAATCCGGTCAATGTTGAAGGTAAGATAATCCGGTCAATGTCCGTTGATCGAAATGTGTAACCAGGAGCGACGAAATCTGGTCAATACTAGTTGACCGGAAGCGCAAAAATCCGATCAACAATAGTTGACCAGAAATAAAGGATGAACATTTAAAAGTGAATCAAGGTAAGACGAAGGTCAAAAGTGCTGAAACAATAAGGAAACTCTTACGAAAAGTAAAGTTCGAATATCCATGCCTGTAATGCCAGTTAACCAAAACAATAAGGAAGCCCTTACGAAAAGTAAAGTCAGAATAACCATGCCTGCAATGCCAGTTAACCGAAACAATAAGGAAGCCCTTACGAAAAGTAAAGTCAGAATGACCATGCCTGTAACGCTAGTTGACCGAAACAATAAGAAAGCCCTTACGAAAAGTAAAGTCAGAATGACCATGCTTGAGTGGGTAACCTACTTCGAACCACCCTAATGACCTTATGGAAAAGAAGTACAAGTAGTTGACCTGCCCTACGTGCTACCACTAACCCCAACGCCTATTAGTAATGGCCCTCCCCATGAGTTCGGATAGGAAGATAAGTAAACGACCAGGTGAAGGCATTAAGAACTACGAGCCAGAACCAAGTGAAAGGTTCATATATCCAATCCAGGCAAGAGTACTCCCCGTTTTAAGTTCATGTTTTTAATGCAAGTATATCATGTTTATTGATGCTCAGTTATTTCATGATTATTTCATGATTGTAGATGATGACTAGTTATTTGTTTATGAAAAAGCACCGGTTATTCCATGATGTTTGGACGTTTTACTTAAATGAATTAAATCTGGCCATGTTTTAAGTTGTTCGGTTATTGCATGTGTAAAAAGAACTTCGACTTTTGTTGAAAAGACCTCCGGCTTTTGATAAAAAGAACTCTGGCTTTCAGTAAAAAGAACTTCGGCTTTTATTGAAAAGACCTCCGGCTTTTGTTTAGAAGATCTTTGGTTTTAAGACGTTAAAGGAAAAGCTTTGCGGACTTCAAATGATGAAGTTAAGAACAAAGGCTATAAGAACAAGGAAAAATGTATGTAATCCGGACAGCAAGTAGAACTCTATGACTTCCGACCTTTCAACTATGATGGATGGCCATTGAAAGATATGAACTAAAGAACCAAGTTTCCATTAAACTTGCTGTTTAAGATTGATGAAGGATATTAGAGTGACACTTGAGGACTGCCCCTGAGCCACGGGAAAATTTCTAGTGGCACAAGGCTTATGGACTACGGCCCCGTATG
The DNA here is from genome assembly GCA_025585075.1 of Nepenthes mirabilis. Classification (NCBI taxonomy): domain Eukaryota; kingdom Viridiplantae; phylum Streptophyta; class Magnoliopsida; order Caryophyllales; family Nepenthaceae; genus Nepenthes; species Nepenthes mirabilis. The sequence goes on from JAODPA010127178.1 coordinate 4,145, forward strand.
CCGGGTTAAAGGCATTACCTCCCGCCTCGGGGAGCATAATGAGAGGATACGGCTCTAGGTTGTGGGGTAGCACACAACCCTTCCTCGATGTTGTCCGCTCCCATCCGGCCCCTAAAGATGATAAGTATTTCTTTTGGCTTTTATGAATTTTTCTAAAGACAAGATAATAAGAACAAGAAAAAAGAACTCCAAACTTAAGAGGAAACAATATGGCTATTTTCATATGCTAAGTTGTGTTATGAAACCTTTACTTTGATCCGATGATATGCATGTTAATATTTTCTGCATGTGGGTACCTTGCTAGGCTTTGTAGCTCACTCTTACTATTTTTCAGATGATGAAAAGCTTATGGAGGACGAAATTGAGTAGAGTCATATGAAGTAACTGGACGACATAGTTGGCCAGAGCTGATCTGTGAAGGAGTTGATGTATTTCTTTTGACGTTTTGAGAAGAATTTGTAAAACAGTTTCGCTGTAAAAGAATTTATGGATATTAGCATGTTTCCGTAATTATAATATGGATGAATGAAGTCAATAATTCTAGCAGCATCCCATGTCATGTTTTTTTTATATAGACAACCAACCTGAGTGATGGCCGGCTAGGTGTGAGACGTGACACTGTGACGGCCAAGTCAAGAAGTTCGACCTTAAGCGATCCTGTGTACGAATGGTATATATGGAAGAAAAGAAAAACTTTCATGTCCTCCAAGTCAGTATTATACTATATATGTGTAAAGGTTAGGCTTAACGGCGGCCATATGAGGTGAAAACGTAGCCGGCCCATCATAGTTGGTATCAGAGAGAATTGAAATGCTTTAGGTTTGATCTAAATCGATACGGAAACTTAAGGCAGGATAAGTTAAGGGTAAAAGGGAATTAGTACTACTTATGCTTAGGACGGAGTACTGTGTGTTAGCCGCCTTTGGCTAGTATTCTGACCAAAACGGTCTTTTCAGGAATCAAAGTCATTGCTGAGGACATGTCAAATAGAGGAAAGAGAGCTATCCGAACTAACAACCCTCCGGACTCGGAGACAATGTACTTGAACCTACTAGACAGGATGGCAGACGTCATAGAAGCTTTGGCTCCACCAACTCCGGTGACCGCCCCAATTCCTGTTCATCAGGAGAGATCGGTCTACGACTGCTTTACCAACCAGTGAGTTCCTGAATTCTCCGGAGAACCCGACCTGTTGAAGGTGGACACCTGGATCCAACGACTAAAGAAGGTGTTCGCGGTGATCAACTGTCCTGCTGGAGATAAGGTTCTATTTGCCACCCATAAGTTGGCGGGAGGCCCACCACTGGTGGGAGTTGCAGAAGAGAGTTTTTGAGGTGCCAGAAAGAGATATTACTTGGGAAATGTTTGAAGTATCATTCTTGGAGAAATACTTCCCTACTAATCTTCGCAGAGAGAAAGAAGATGAATTTCTTCTCTTAAGGCAAAGCACTCGCACTGTGGTCGAATATGATGCAAGATTTACAAAACTATCCCGCTATGCTCCTTATATGGTGAAGGACCAGGAGAGAAAGGCAAGAAAATTCTTTCAAGGGTTAAGAGACGATATTAGGAGACATCTCTCAATTTTAAAGTTGGCCACGTATGGAAAGGTGGTAGAAAGGGTGGTTATTTATGAAAAGGAACTGGAAAGAGGAGAATTTTTCAAACAGAGGGCTCTTAATCAGGCTTCGAGGGCCGGTGCTAGTGGAGGACCTCCAAAGAAGGCAAAATCGTTGAGGTCCAGTAGGGAGCAGGACCAATATGTACAGACTTCCTGAGCGTCCAGCAGTACATGTGATCATTGCGGAAGGACGCATGAAGGGAAGCCGTGCTATAAAAAGTTGGGAGTCTGCTATAATTGTGGCCAGGGTGGACACATGATTAAGGACTGCCCATTTGCTAAACAAGTCCCAGAACTTATGTGAGGTTCCCAAATTCGTGAGTCAATCAGTAAAACAATAAATAACATAATGAATACCTAAATAAGAGTCTTGGAAGAAGTTTGGAAGAAAATCTTTGAAAATTGTGGTAAAAGTATCATTGGCGGGCTAACTGCTCGAGCCTCGCTCGAGCCATAGAACCAGAAGCTGTCCCGCCCGATGCATGCTCGATTCTCGCTCGAGCCATAAAACCAGAAACTATCCCGCTCGATGCTCGCTCGAAGCCCGCTCGAGCGGTGCTTCCAGAATCTTCTCGCGCACGCCAGCCGCCCTAGCAAATTTTCCCAAAGCCTCCAGAATACCCTGGCGCTCGCTGGCCGCTCTCCAGGCGCTCAGCGGCCCGAGCATTATATATACCCGGTCAGCCTACGATTTTTCACGTCTTTCCATTTCTTCCCCACACTTTCCAGAAGTATTCAGGCCAGGAGAGAGAGAGAGGACGCCAGCCTAGAGAGAGAAAGGGAGAAAATCAAGGTGTAAAGTCCGAGTTCGACCGAGAGCCAGTTTTTAAAGTGATAGTACGTGTCGAAGCAAGTATTTTCATACTCACTATTTGTTATTTTATGCTTTTTATTCGTTCTTCATCGGGTATTATTGTCCCAATGCCCACACAAAATATAAATAGTCTGTAACTCATGCCTAACCACAGAATCTATGACTTATTGACTAAATAGAGCTCCAAATTGAACGGTCTGGTACCACCAAACCCTAATCTCATGTCCGATCTGAGTTTACTGGATTCTCTTCTCCAAATAATGTTAATTTGATTTCAAAGTCTGAATCGCCACGTCCCAAATATGTATAATGTAAGTTTAATGTTACAAATTTGTACACTGATTGTATCGAAACGGGCTCCGAAAATGGTAAGAAATCTAAATTCCTCTCATGAATTATGATAAGGTGCATATAAATGAGAATATGGACAACATGCTTAGGTACCAAAAGAAAGTGAGAACCGGACAAGTACATGGAGGGAAGTCCACAAGGTAATATGTGTATGATGAAACCTCCCAAATGGCGGGAGATACGGCAAAAATGGATATGGTGGACTTTCCCTCAAATGGAAATGAAAATAAAAACAGAATCATGAAACTAGGACCATGGACTTCTAGATGGGTAGTATTCTCTGGTTTGACACGTTCATCTCGGTGGAAACCCGAAGAATACTCTGGCCGCGTATTCTGGTCGCTTGTGTGAGCGAGTGATGGCGGTGTCACGCCTTGGGATACTATTGTGGAAGAACGAGGACTGCCCTGGTACCCCGGGGGAATGGGGCGATTTACGGCACGATGTGCACGACCCCCCGGATGGGTCGTTAAAGATAATCCCTCACGGCCTTAGATCATGTGGAGTATCATGATCCTTTCCTCGTTCTCCCGCATCGTTTGCTAGTACGACCTACTGGCCCTGGTCCGCAAAGATTAAAGTAAGAATGTGAAAACATAAGTTAAACGATAATTGAATGAATGTTCCTTCCCTTCCATATCTCATGATATTTCAATTGCATGATACCCCTTTTCATTGTCATGTTTATATTATCCATAGTTTGATAGTGAGGTATGATTATACTTGCTGAGCGATAAGCTCACCCTTGCACTCTCTCTTTTCAGATGAAAATTCCCTGATGCCCGACGAAACAGAGTAGGACCAAGAAGCAAGATCGACAACGTGGATTTTGAAGGAACCTCGAGGATCTAGTTTGATTATGTATGGCATGGGAGTTTTTGTGGATAAACGGTTTTGCTTTTGTATGATGGATTATAACGCTTCCGCAGTTGTGTTTGTGGTTATGCTTGGGTTCTATAGTTGGCATCTTTACCTCCGCCGACGTCATACCTGAGTTATGACGCCGGTGCCACTACTGAGGTTTAGTGGATCAGAGATCCTGTGTATGATATTAAATATATCTGTGAACGTTGTGCAGAGTTTCTTACAGGTACTTGTATTTGGTAAACATTCAAGTTACAAAGGGAACTCTGCCCAATTTTCTACAGAAATTATTAAATATTAAATTATATTAGTTTATTGACGGAGGGGTTATTAGGGAAAATAACCCGGTCCGTCACAACTTAGGTCCCCCATTCCAGCTAAGGTGTTCGCCGTTTCTACAAAGGAGGCCGAATATGACGGACCGGATTATTTTTCCAACAAATAACCTCCGTCAATGGTAACACAACTAAAGCCCATAATTAACCTATGGATTCTACAAAAATGTCGGCAGAGTTTCCTCTACAACTGGATGAAATCCAAAAATATAACCTACTCAAATACATCCTGTACAAGCACACATCTAACCAAAATAATTAACACAAAGCCTACAACACAACACACAGGATCACAACATCTGCCATATTATCTATGGCTCCAATACAGTACTTCTATCTATTGTATTAGATCTAGAAAGATGCCATCTATGATAAAACAAAGCTCAAAACATCAATATGAATGCGGAAGTGTAACTAAATCATCAAAACCTGCGGAAGCATAACAAAGCCATAATATATAATAACAAGCCACCTTCATCCATGAGTGGCTGTTACATCCCATTACAACAATACGACCAAATCTTCAATGCACTAGATGTCCAGCTAACACCTTCAAGCAAGTCTCTCTCCTTGCTCTAACTAATCTGGCGCCGGCTAAGATTTCTCATCTGAAAAGATAAACAGCAAGAGTGAGCCTACAGCTCAACAAATGTAATTATAAGTCACATCTCATAGTAGAAAGCAATAGAAGCAATAACTGAAAAAGGGGGGGAACATGTGTAATCTCAACAGTCATGAATCTTGAGAGGGAAACAGGGGAGATCTGGGATCATTAGATTCTCACGGTTACATCAATTAGGCATTATTCATTTTTATCATTATATCATCTTTACGGACCCAAGCTAGTAGGCCGTACTAACCAACGATGCAAGAGAACGAGGAAAGGAATGTGTTCGCTACACATTCTAAAGCCACGGCTACATTTTAGGTCTGTAGCACTCGACCATCGGTTGCATCTCCGCTATGCAACATTTAACTAAACGGCTACATTTTAGGCCTGCAGCACTCAGCCAACACGCCCCATATCCCCCGGGGACCAGAGCAAACCTCGTTCTTCCACAGTAGTTTTCTAAAGCGTACCACGAACATCATCCGCTCCCACGAGTGGCCAGAATACGTTGCCAGGTATTCCTCAGGTACACACCGTGATGGAAATAGTAAGCTAAAGAATACTACCCCTATGAATCATGGTCCTAGTTTCAAGGTTAGTTTCCACACTTGAAGAGGGAAATCCACATTTGCCGTACACAATCACAACTTGGAAAATCCCATTCCCATCATATACATCTCTATTCGGGAGATCATTCCATCACAGTGCACAATGTGGATTCCCTTTCATTTACTTGCTCGATTCACAACTTTCTATGGGACTCAATCCCATTAGTACAATTCAATTTATGTTCACAAGAGAATTCTAAATTTCATACCTTTAATAATTACATATCATTTTAGAAGCCTCCTGGACTCGTTTCCTTACTTCCGGTGCCCAAATACACATTTTTAGGGCTTACACTTTAACACAATATTTAGGCATCACATTCATGACAATTAAACGAGGGCAAAGCATGTAAATTTCCCATTTACTTTCGGATGAACAGTGTCAGGCCTCTTTTAGAGCATCCGGACGCCGTGAACGGTTCAATACTTGTGAAATTGGGCATCCAATTGTTACATACTTACAATTAGGACATGGTGATTCATCTTTTGGGGTTGATTCAACATACAACGAAGGTGGGAACATGCAATTTTCCCCTTTACACTCAGATGAACAGTGTCAGGGCCAATTTAGAGAGCCTGGACACCGCAATCAGGTCAAAACGTGCGAGAACAAATTCGCGGCCAACATATATACATATTTAGGACGTGGGGATTCACATTTTGAAGTCAATTTCATGATACACGGAAGGAAAACAAGAAATTCCCAATTTCGTGGGTTAGGATTTCGATGAAACCAAACCGAGTGAATCGGACACGATTTGAACAACTAACTATATTTTCCGCGGTCATTAATTATGGGTTTCATGATTCTAACGTTCACATTTGGTATCGACACAAAATACCCAACAAAATCAAGCAAAACATCGAAGGAGAATGAGAAGTGAGTATGAGAACACTTGCCTCGACGCGTGCTTTCACCTTTATAACTAGCCTCGGACGGATTTGGACTCCACGGCCTCGATCTCCTCCCTTCTCTCACTAGAATCAGCGCTCTCTCTCTAGAAGCTTCGGGATCGTGGGAAAAATGAGGAAAAAGCAGCACGATGCGACTTAAAAAGGCGCCACCGCTCGAGCGCGCCTCGAGCGAGCATCAGGCGGTCGCAATTCTTAAAAACACGCTCGAGCGGAGCTCGGGCAGCCAGCGGGCGGGCACGGTTCTGGAAATCCCGCTCAAGCTGAGCTTGAGCGGCCAGCGGGTGGGCGCGATTCTGGATTTTCCTTCCAAAACCCAACCTCATTCGATCCATAGACCTAGTATTGATCATTAGCATACTAATCACCTCATCATTAACAAGTTTTTAGACCCGAAACCTCACACCAAAACTATGAGGTTCTGGATTTAAAAACTTGATAATGATGAGATGATTAGTATGCTAATGATCAATACTAGACCTATGGAACGAATAAGGTTGGGTATCGGAAGAAAATTCGTGGAAAGTTTGAATTTGTGCTGCTGAAGCACTGCCAGCAGGCTTGCGCCTGTTGGGCGCTCGAGCCGTGGCTGGAGCGCATTTTCCAGCATCTCCCCCGCCCGCTAGCTCAAGCGGAAATTCGAGAGGCATGCCCGCTTGTTGGCCGCTCGAGCTTCGCTCGCGCCGAAATTCCAAAATAGGCGTCGCCTGATGCTCGCTCGAGCCGAGCTCGAGCGGCGGCGCGTTATAAAGTCGCATCCTGCCTTCTCCTCTTTCATTTTCTCACGGTCCTAGGGTTTTAGAGAGAGAGAATGACGATCCAAGAGAGAGAAAAGGGGAGAACGAGGCCTGGGAGTCTAAATCCGTCCAAGAGCTAGTTATTAAAGTGAAAGCACGCGTCGAGGCAAGTGTTCTCATACCCACTAGCTTTCCTCTTTCGTTGGTTTTTGTTTATCATCAGGTATTTTCGTCTCGATACCTACCCGTAACCTAGAAAATGTAATACCCGTGTCTTGAGACCAAGGATGGTGTGGTTTGTTGGTCGATTTGCTCACTGATTCATCCGGTGGAGCTTCGTTAAATCCTAACCCATGAAATTTTGGGGTTTTCCTGCCCATGAATCATGAAGTTGACTTCAAAACGTGAATCCCCACATCCCTATTGTGTATATATGTTGGCCGCGCGAGTGATCTCACACGTTATGACCTGTTCGCAGCCTCCGAATCATCTAAAAACGCACTATTACTATTCATCCGTGATTAAAATGTGAAATTGCACGTTTTGCTCCTATCTAATTGTGATGAGACTCATGTTATGTGTTGATGTGAAAGTGTAAGTTTCGAAATGTCTAATTGTGCATCCGAAGCATGGGATTGTGTTCCAGAGGCTTCTAAGGTGGTGGTTGTCCACCGGAGGTAAGGAATTTCAAACTCCTTGAAAACTTGAACTAAATTATTATGAAAACTAATTCCAAAGAAGGAATAAAGTTAAGTAGATTAATGGATGGAAATCCACTAAGTATGTCGTGGTGAGCGGGGTCTCCCGGATGGAGACATGTGATGGGATTGGGATATCCCAGATTGTGAATGAGTATGCCAAGTAGTGGGTCCTTATGAGGACCCAAAATCGAAAACGTAATAGCTAGATGTGATTAAGGTGATAAAAATCAGTAAGAGGCTAAGTATGTAGAGAAAAAGTGGTAGTTAAAAGTAAAAAGTTGGAAAAATGCCCAAGTTCAGCAAGCAGCCGAGTGGCGCTCGCTGGGCGCTCGAGCCCTCCTATCGGGCAAAAAAACCAGGTCTATTCTGAATCCTTACCACCCGCTGGCCGCTCGAGCCGATCTATCGGGCAGAAAAACTAGTGCCGTTCTGAATCCCGGCTGCTCGATGGCCGCTCGAACGGCTAGGTGCCGAAAGCAGAGCTCCGCTCGAGCGGCAGGCACAGTATAAAAATGCGATCTGACTTCTTTCCTCTGATTTTTGCACGGTTTTAGGGTTTTAGAGAGAGAGGGAGCGCCGACTTTAGAGAGAGAAGAAGGGAGAACGAGGCCTGAGAGCCCGAATCCATCCTTGAGCCAGTTACAAAGGTGAAAGCCCGCGACAAGGCAAGTATACCTCGGACGTTGTTTTTCATTTTTACCATTCCTCTCGCTATAAAGTTCATGGAAATGTTGTAAAAATGATGTTGAAGCATGTTTCCTTCGATTAATCGGTTAGATGTCATGTTTGTTCATGTTTATTGAAGTATTTGGCTCTGATTTCATGCATGAGCATGTGTTATGTGTTTATTTTGACATTGAAAGAACATGGCCAACCCTTAACTCGAAATTTTGGGGATTTATGGTTTAGATGCATGATTGAGTATATATATTTGGATTTATAGCTTTGATTTCATGAAATAAGACTTGTTTAGTGATCGATTTGAGACCGAAGGTTTTGGCAAAGCGTTAAGTACGAAAATGAAGAGGTTTTGATGAGTTTTGACCGTAGCTTCTGTTATATGAAAGTTAATTGACATCGATGCGCAACTTCCTGTATAGTTTGTTTTCAAAAATATGAACAAGCCTATACCAACGAAATTTTCATGTACTTTGAAGTTAGCTGAAAGTAAATTGTGAAAGTCTGACTTTAAAATAAAAAGGAGGTTTTTAATAAAAAGATGAATGATAGCTGTCCTCAGGACTTGATGCAAGGAGGGAATGATAGCCGTCCTCGGGGCTTGGTACAAGGAGGTAATGATAGCCGTCCTCGGGGCTTGGTACAAGGAGGGAATGATAGACGTCCTCGGGGTTTCGTACAAGGAGGAAAATAATATGAAGTACCGTTATTTGTTTTACCGATATGCTATGTTACAGTAAAATGATGATAACGAATCGTACAGTGAAAAGATGATAGGGTATTATTTTCAATTTTACCATGTCTTGTCAAAGTTTACAGTTTATTATTTTGCAGTCTATAGTGTACTGATTTATAAAGCATGAGGTTTGATATTGTTATAGTGTGCTTTTACTATTTTTCCAGATGATATTTTGATTAAATGTTCTGGTTCTGCATGGTTATATGATCGTTTTAGCATAACCGTTTTACAGTTCATATGCATGTACCTTGCTGAGCCTCAGCTCACTGTTTTAGTGTTTTTCTCCCTTCAGATGAGACAGTAAAGCTATTACCTGATGAAAAGGAGTAAACCAAGGGAAGCTTCTAAATGCTTAGCTAGAAACGTGATTTTTGTATACTGCTCTTATGGTTATTGATGCTCTAGAACATGTGGATTTTTGTATAAAATGCATATGATATGTATGCCTGTAAAAAGAAAAAGCTATGTTTCTGCAGGTTATTAGTTTACTTCCGCTATATACTCTGAATTTACTGTGCAGGTCCTAGACGGCATCTTATTATTGAACTGTTAAAGTAGTAAATGTTTTTATGGATTTGTACCATGGATGGCACATGTGATCCTGTGAATGTTTGTTGTAGGAATTGTGAATGATGGATCGTTGTGTGCTTGTTATGCATGATTATACAGGTTGTATTTTTGGGTTTTTTATCCTGTTACAAAGGAGACTCTGCCGAAATTTCTACAGGAGTCTTGCCTAAGGTTTTAGACCATTAATGGTATTGCTATTTTGACGGAAGCTTTTGAGGACAAACAAAAAATATTCCGTTCCGTCACAATTGGTATCAGAGAGTTGAGATGCCTTAGGAATTAATCTATCGAAAGGCGGAAGTATAGGTTTGAATCTTTGAATAGAATTCTTGTAGGAATAAGTAGAGGAAGCTAAGACATTTAGGACCCTTAAGAGATTAGTTCTTAGGCTAGTGTTAAGCTAGGAATGATGATTTAGATCAATTGGCTAGCTTATGTGTCCTTGCTAGTGTCTAAGGAGTGTCTTAATGCGAAATGTCTCGATCTCATGGAAATATTAGTAGTAGCTCTTAGATGGGGACTACTAATATTAGTGGCTGGTTATAGGGATGAAAGGATGATGGTGTGTAGGGACACCTTAGTGTTGGGATTTGATTGATATCAATTGGGTTCTTGAATTGATCAGTTATGGACTCGAGGCCTCGGTTAATTTATCTTGGTTTGAGGTTTGGGTTTGCTAAGAGGGTGCCGGTCAACCTAGCCCGCGAAATGAATGGAGTCGTGCCGTCGGCTCGAGGTTAGTATGACTGGATCTAATTTCGGGTATATCAAGTCCTAGGATGACAATACATAAATCGTTTTTGAAATGCCTAAGTGTTTGGGCTTTTGGGCAGCCCAAATCCTATCGAGATTGAAATGTGGATTCTTAAACTTAAGATGACGTTATGGTGATTCCATGTTTTGTAGAAGATGTGGCAGGTTACCCCATACTAGATAGGAGGTGGTTTCGACCTCGGTTGGTTGACATGAGAAGGATCATGGGTCTCGAGGATTAAGAGGTATTGTCCTATGTGTTTTGAAATCTCCTTGGGTGAATGCTTTGTTTCGGTGAGACTCTCGGGAGTATGATTCAATAGTGGTTGGCTTGATCGTAAGATTGAGGGGTGTCCTTATTCATAGACGGATGGTAAAAAGGTCCAGTGTTTTAATCTAGGACTCTAAGGTATTAACTCAAAATGTCACATGTCACCGGTTGTGATAAGAGGTAAGGCTCTTACGTCTGATATTGTAGCCTGGTGTAATTTTTGGGGATTCCAAACCCATGGTTGCGTTGTGTTTTGAGTTATGTGTGATCGGTAGACCTAGGCTTTGTAATAGCGGCAAAGGTGATCTAGTATTTGAAAGGATAGAGGTCATATCAAAGTGGATGTTTATGTACAAATTTTGGATAAATGTCTTCCCGAAGGGATTTGGAACTATGATCTAAGTTATAGATAGCATGGTAGTTGAATTAAGGATAGCTCGTATCCTCTAATCTTGCAGTGAAGAAATCCACTGCCTTAGAATCATAATTTGGTGGTAATGATGTATGAAAGAAATGTGCGACCACATCTAGAAGTTATTTTGTGGTCATCGAGGGATCTTGGCTGTGTGGCTGTCTGAGGAGATTATCAAAAGAAAGATTAGGTTGACGTATCTGTTGGTCAAAAATTCAAGGTTGTTCGTGAATTTCAAAGATGGGGATTGCCTCGGAGATTAATGATTTGTTAAGTGGACATTGTGAATGGATCGGTGAATTATATGGGCGGTTATAAAGGCTTGATAATCTCCATGATCGATTTGGGTCCATAGCGTGTTAATTGTGGAGAATTAGGGGTTATAGCCCTAGCGGTATTCAGGATGAGGCTATGGCCACTATGAAGTTCATAAATCACCTTTTCGGTTTTGTAGGTCCATTGGCGTTTCATGAAAATTTATGGGTTGAAATGTTTGGCCATATTCGGATCCATGTTGAGGTGACTTCGTGGATGAATTCAAAGGATTAAGGGGTGTATGTACTTTGTTTACGGATTAAGTCCTGGATTATAGATGGCTGATAATTCGTATATCCCATTGAGAAAGGAATGTGAGTTTAGTTGAGCACATGCCTTGTTAAGCTTGTAGCTCTTGGGTAGCATGGTGTTGGGATCCATAAGATTTTGAGTGATGACTAATTGGGGAGACCGATTAGTGCCATGAAAGTGTATGGTCATTTTGAGTCTAACTAAGGTTGTTAAGTGACATGACAAGTATTCCTTGAGGAGTTTAGTGTCAGTGAGACATTCGGCATGGGTGAGATTTGTAATCGTTAGAATAGAAGATACAAGGTAGTTTCCCGAGATCGAATAGGGGTAATTGACATTCATGTTATTTAGGTGACCCCTGATGAGTCTGGTGAGACATCGTAGAATATAATGCTTTTGAGGAAGGTTAAGATTATGTTACCCTCATGTTATGATAGGTGAATACCTTTGATTTAAGTGGGGGAGAAGTTCAGGATTAGTGTTACCCCATATGTAAGTCAAAATCAGCCATTGAAGTTTCCACTTTGAGAATTTATGGATATCATTTTGAAGATAGCCATTATTTAAATTTTAAGAGCCAGAATGATTGTATCGTTAAGAAGGAAAATCATATGATATTGCATGTGGACAGACCTGTTTAAAGGTTGAAAAGGTGAACCTCAGTGTTTTCTTTGGGAAAGTAGGCATTAATGTTCGCAGAAGATGTTGCAAGTCTTCGGACTTGTATGTCTTTGAAGTTTCATAAGAAATGTGAAAGGTAAATCGCAAGTAAATCCAAATGATTGGATGATAGGATGTCCTGTTCTTGAATTGGGAGACAAGGTCGTATTTGATATTTGGGAGCTAGGAGTTCATGAAATATGAAGTCCTTATGGTTTCGTTTCGGGAAGGTTAGAACAACCCACTTATCGTAGTCATAGAAGACTTGTTCGGACTTGATTTGTTGGCTCATTAGTATGCCAACAGGATCTTGAGGTTGCTCAATTATTAAATTCTGAGGTTACGGGGAGAATGATCTAGAGCCATGTCAAACCCTTGGGATGATTGTAACTTTGAATGTGGCTGTAGTCTGAGAATGGTGGACTCAACTATTCTGGAATTGTCTTAATCAGAATCGCTGTATATTTTGGGTGTGTGATATGGGCTATGTATTTTGGAGAAAATGTTGGTTTGCCGATTACCAATAAAATAGTGTGAATGTAAATCGTTCCGACTTTAAAGTTTGATTGTGATTTAAGGTTTGCATCGAAACCTTAGTAAAACTTGATTAAATAATGTGACGGAACGGGGGTTTTTTTTTTTTCCTCAAAGCTTCCGTCAAACAGATAACATAACTACGGTCTAATTAAGGCAAGACTTCTGCAAAAATTTTGGCAGAGTCTCCTTTGTAACTGGATGAAAATCCAAAAATACAAACCTGTAATAATTATCAACATCAAGCACACATCTATCCATCATTCATAACTCCTACAACAATCATTCACAGGATCCTATGTGCCATCCATGGCACAAATCCATCAAAGCAATTACTACTTTAACAGACAAATAACGAGATTCCATCTAGGACCTGCACAAGAAATCCATAGTATAGCGGAAGTACACTACAACCTGCAGAA
>JAODPA010127189.1:0-17302 GCA_025585075.1 Nepenthes mirabilis
TTAAAATGTAAAAAAAAAAAAAGTTAAAAGTTGAAAATAAGTAGGCTATAGGGCAAGAACATCAGCAGGAGAGGAGGGCTACAACATGGAGCAAAAAGAACTTTGCTCGTTTGCTTTAACATCAATTATGCGACCACACTAAAACTATGATTCAAAGAGGCATATCTAGATACAGTAATTACAGTAACATTTGACCCTTAAAATAAATATAAAGGTACTAATTATGATAATTAGTCATTTGATAAGCAATAATGCAGCTAAGTTGCAGAAGTATACCATTTTTTTTTTCCCTCTAGACTATTCAAAGTTGTATCACTCGATTAAATAAATGAAAAGTAGTCTCACAATTCTAAATATGATAATTTAATTATTTTTATTAGTTTTTTGTGGCTACCATAATAAATCATTTAATTATATTTACTTATTTTGCATGAAGGAAGTACTAGACTGGGTTGCCAACACTACAAGTCAGGTAGAAGAAGCAAATCAAATTTACAGTAAATTAAATTTACTAAGATAGTACTACATGCGAAGCTAAATCTGGAAACCAAAACAATCCCACAAACCATACAGCATGCCACATTGATGCATCGTGAAGATGCTAGAAAAAATAATAGCTTCTCCTGATTTCAATACATGATACTTGCTAAAAGGATAGAATAGATCATTGATGAATAAATTTAGTATGAAAATGTGGGAGAGAAAAAATGAGACTTAAGATGACAAAAGTCCCCCATCCTTTGCATTTCCCACGACGAATTAAAATTAGCAACATAAAGCTAATGCTTCTTAATTAATAATCATGCCAAATAAGATTAAAAAAGTCTCCCATCAGCATTTCTCTTAATAAATTAAAATTAACTCTACAAAACTACTACTTTATAATTAGTCATCATGTCAAATAAGGACCAAAAAACATGATTATAAATAAGCTTTGAGGAACTCCAATATCTTGTCACACATTGTAACATTGTTGATTCCCCCAATTTAGCCGAAAATGATGTTGAAAAGAAGGATAAAAACTACCATTTCTATTGTTCACCGGCATCACCACCATGCATGCTAGGCACATGAAGCAGCTAAAAGCAATAAGGATGATCAAAACCCAATTTTAATAAGTGAAAAGAAATTTGAAGGCACTGCCATCATGTTAGGCGCAACCTCTGATGCAACACAATATCACTGACTATGAAAATAGCAATTATAAAGACATTATACCGAAACTCATTGAATCATTTTTAAAATTGTGCATCCTTGTGCAGGTTAAGCTTTATTCTCAAATAATGGATTTTCATTTCTCAGAGTACCATTTATAAATCTAAGATAATAATGGACAAAAATGTTCAAGCAAAAATCATGCTTCATGTGGCTTAAAATTCCAAAAGTGCATTTGCAGATTTTCATACTCAAAAGGCTAGTGCTCATCTTTGACCTGACCTCTTTGCAACAAAACTATAATTGACTATACATGAATATCACGATCTACTTAAATCATTTGTCAAGGTTTTTAGGGAAGAAGGGAGTCCATAAATATCAATTCTCCAATAGCACACTGCCCACAAGGATCTAACTAGGAGTCTACACTGACACACGAGGGCATTTGGACCTCACAGACAAAAAGGAAACATTTAAAGGAGGGACTCAACCATTACTATGATTAACGATGGCACGATAGAATTATGATCTTACTAGATTTGTCTTCATAGGCTACCCAACACATGCATGCACAATGCATAAAAAAGAGTCATCAAGAGTAGTCAAGTATAAATTGCAATTTTACTTGATATAGTAAAAGGAATAGCTATACTAGTCTAATCCAATAGGAATTGATATCCTCTTTCTCGATTCATTTTCAAAGTGGGAATAGCAATAGCTATTATCACAGGCCGTTGCAGCACACCATTGCCACCACGGATGATAGGCTGGCAACACCACCACCATCAATCATTGTAGCAATAGCTATTCTTTACTAAAAACCAGGAAATATAATAGCTATTATTAACATATTTTCATTCTATTTAATTTTTAAAAAATGATTACTTTATTCCCATCTTATAGAAGAACTCAAATGTGGGTTTTATAATATATATTTATAGAATGAGAAGTAACAAGAAAAATGCAAAAACAAAACAAAGAAAGGCTAGAGAAAGAGAGAGAGTATAAATATTAACAACCTTAGGAGGTGAGGGTTTGTCCATTTTGGAGTTTTTGGAGAGGGTCAACTAGTCCTACTGTTTTGGTAGATCCACATTCTTTGCTAACATACCTAAGATGATGGATGTTAGACCCTACAAACAGATGATAAAAAACTTAGTAGCTCATAGGATTGCTAGGTAAATCAAGTGCTAAAACATTATTAACTATCACATGGTCGTTTGTTTTTAAATTGATCTCTGCGAATATTAAAAGGTTTCTGTGGTTTCAAGCAAACCTATGATGTGTATCACATCATTATATAGAAATAAGATAATAACTGTATAGATCTCCGGTCCACTCAAAGAAGACATATTGCTATAATATTAGTTTGATGCGCACTTAAACAGAGGTCTTTTTGGAGTAACAATCACCCAAAGTGAAATTCAAGACCAAATGTCATAACTGTGGTCCTATGCTCCGAAAACAATAAAGCCAAGGCAGTAGGATATTAATCCCGGATAAATCCCACTGATGCCTAAAACAATATTAACTTGTGGGGAATAAGAGGATTATGAATTAATTGATTGTTTGAATTCAATAGCAAGGCTGCTTTGTTAGGTGATATGATTTAAAGGAATCGAGCGCTTTAAGGATTCGACGGGAGATGATTGCCCTGTGGAAAAGGATTTCCTTGTGGCCTTGGTGCTGGTCTTTTAAGGAAGAGCAGCATAGCCTTCCCTATCTAGCTGCCTTCCTTCAAGAGTGTTACATATTTCTATCTAACCAGTTTAAGATGAGAGTTAGTACTCTCTTTTCTTCCTTTAGAATGTAGAAGAATCTTTTTAGCTCTCTTTGTGGTGTTAGTTTAGGAGTGTTTTCTCTTTTCTTCCATACTTGCTTTTCTCTTTCTTAATAAATTTTCATATTCTTGTAATAATGGGTTGGTGGCGTATTGATAAGCTAGTGGCTAAAAATAGTTGAGTTAGTGGTGTATTAATAAGCTAGCGGCCAAAAATAGCCGGTCAAGATGTCACCTACTGTTTAGAAGAGTGACCATTTATTTTTGCCTATGGTTAGGCGCTGACTTGTTTCTTGACTTTGATTTCGCTGCCGTAACTTTTTGTTGCGGTTGAACCTTCCCCGGTGTGTTTGAGCTAAGACAGGGTCAGTTGATCTTACTATTTCTTGAGGCCGTTTCCCGAAGAGCACTTTGGGGTTGCTTTTTTGGCCAGAGCTTGAAGTGTAAACAATCCCAACATAGTTGATTTTCTTTTAAGCATGGTCTCCATTGTTTTTAAATGGTCTATGCAAACATAAAAAAGGCCACCAGTAAGTGTAACTTTTGCCTCCTAAATATTAACCCTACAACAAAGTTAAAGGGCAAAACTTGCTTGTCATTGTACCTTGCCAAAATACAGTTTTCCTCTCAACTCAAGCAACACCTTGCCTGTCATTATACCTTGCCTAAGTTAAATAATGTCAATTCCACCACAAACAGCATCATCCATGATTTCACAAGTACTCTTTCATCATCCCAATCAATGCCAATGTCATAATTTTGCAGTTCTGCTGTACAATAACTGCCACTAGCATGCACAGTTGGAGTCCCTAATCTGTGAAAAAGTTAATCTATGTCAATTTTCATTATCACATCTCAAAAACAGTTAACTTAATAATACTGATAATAAAAATACTAAAAAAAAACTAATGTTACATTTCATCCTACATTAGAATTCAATAGAAGCATTGTTGCTCACTTTTCTAATTTACAATTTCCAATCTTCACCGAAGAAAATCCAAGACATTGGATCAAAGCACCAAATGTACTTTAGCCTACCAAAACCCCACCCTTCCATGTTCTTGGAAGGCAAGGCTGCCATTTGATTCCCAGGATATGTCATCCATCTAGCTCAATACTCACAGTACGTCTTCACAGGGGATGTTTGAAAAAAATACGATGATAAATC
Organism: Nepenthes mirabilis; assembly: GCA_025585075.1. Classification (NCBI taxonomy): domain Eukaryota; kingdom Viridiplantae; phylum Streptophyta; class Magnoliopsida; order Caryophyllales; family Nepenthaceae; genus Nepenthes; species Nepenthes mirabilis. Next base: position 4,104 of record JAODPA010127189.1, read on the forward strand.
TTTCTAGGATGTGGTGGAGGATTTTAGCAAACTGCATCAAGCACATTCTCAATGAGAACATCAGGAGAAGTTTGAGGATCTCAGAGCTCTTAGGCTACAATAAAACAATGGATTGTCCGAATGTTACTTCATCTCTAGCTTCTTGAGTAATCTGATGCAGGAATTCTATAACAGTGAAATATTTTGAGTCCCTTTTCATTCAACCAAGTATGTCAACTTGTTCACCACCAAGAGCAATTTATTGAAGCCCTCACAAAGTCACAAAATCCTCCAGGCCAGTCAACTTACACCCAACAGTCCACCCTTCCAACAGTCTCCCTCCCCTACTATTCTTGCTAACAACCCACCACAGACAAAAACAAATGCTGCAAATCTTAGCCCTACTAATACTCTCACCTTATACCAACAAAAGAACTAGGACTGTGCTCCACTTGCCACCCTGTCAATTGCTTTACTCTGTTAGGATATGAGCCAATGGAATCCTAACTCTGTCTCCATCTAACTAAGGTAGAATTTGAAGCATCGAATGACTTGGTAGGAGAAATCACAAAAAGGAAGAAACTATTGCACATAATGATCACGGGAATATTGGATATGAGTTAGCCTATTGATATCCATATTTTGGTGTTTTAGGAGTAGAGGATTCTAGGCTCTCTTCTTCCAAAAGTTTTTACATAATTTCTGTCAAAAGTTTTCTTGCAACGCCCATTTATTTCCTGCTTCAAATAGAACAAATTCACTTCTTTATGAACATTTGAATTGAGCTTGCATATTGATAGACCACAAAAATAGATTAATGTACTCTTAGTGTGAGGATGGAATGTATACAACTATGTCTTTCATAGAATCTGATGGTCATAGATAAGTTGTGAAACTTTATTGAAAGTTGAAAGAGGATAAAGCTAGTACAATCAATACTACATCTATATTAGCAAAAAGGAAACGATAGTAGAATGAATAGTAATTGTATCTTATTTTTTAAAAGACTTTTCTCTAATGCAAGAGATTATAGTAACTTGATTTTTAGAGCTGCTGAGTAAACCTAAATTTTGTTTAATTTTGAAAGTCTAGAAAAAATTGAAATGAGAGGGAGGCAAATGAGAGATACATTGATTGTTGACCAACTTGTATTATAATAATTACAATCCTACCTGTTGCACTCAAGGAAGAAACTTGAATTTGAATTTATGAAATTCCTCCTGCTTAACCATAAACTATGCACTTAGATGTGCCTATTTTCACCAGAGTTAGAAGATGTTTTCAAGTTCAGTGAGTTAAAGTTTTCAATGAAAGAAATACATCAAAGGAAATCCTGAAAAACACACCACGATTACTACAAATATGACAAAACAAGAACTTGATATTTTTCATACTGGGCTACTAGATTCTATTGAAATGATTGATGATATTTATTGGCGCTTACACAATGCACATTCATGGTGAACGAGAATAAAATAAATTAAAATACCATTGTTTGAAGATGGATATGTGTTCATTGAAGGTTGAAATAAAATACTATTATAGTAGTTATATTGAACCCGTTTTTGTAAAATCTAGAAAAAGAAAGAATGAAAGGTAATTACACTTCATCAAAAAGTGAAACAATATTAGTTGGAAGCAAATGACATCCTTTTATCCAATGAAAATTGAATAACTCCTTACTTATATTGTAGAGCGGCCCAAAATTGGCATTACTTAATAGGTTATAGATAGACTTTTGCCAATTCTAAATATAAGAACTAGATTCCCACGTTTATTCAAAGGTTTAGGTTTGATTTTTTGAATTTCCTCAAGTCTCTCTTATTGCATCTCCATAGAGACTTCACCATCAATACGAGTACCCTATTGAAGTTTGAAGAAGATATGTTGTTGAGGTTTAATGAGACGATATTTCAAGAGATCTTATTACTTTATTACTATATCAAATAATTATGTTCAAGTATTAATTTTAATAACAAGAATACATGGTCATTCCATCAACATCTTTTTTTGGGCGAGTACATCCCATCAACATCACAAAAGGTGTGGGAAAAGCCTTTTTTTATACCTAGCAACTAGATTCTTTAAAAATAACAAAAGATCATTGTGACTGTTGTTGGAACTTGTCGGTGAATATAAATAAAAATTCTTAAGTATCTGGGATTAATTTTTTCATTGGTGCTAGAACTTTCAAATTATATTAATCAAAATATCCCATTTGGTTTGTACATACTCGAAATTCTAGTGACTTAGGTAGGCACACTTTTGGGAAATGTTGCAAAAGATGGAGCCACTAGAATCATGCAATGAATATGGAAGAAGAACATAAGTCAATAATGAATAATGCAAAAATAAATTTCTAGTAGGATTGTTAAATATAATATTGATATTCAATTAAAAAACAAATACCTTTTGATTTAATAGCCGAACCTTAAATTGGACATTTTAATCATCTTTCTTCCTCAACCTCTTTTGAACATTTCACAGTGACTTAACCATCCAATTTTACAATTTCAAATTGAAGTTGCTTGGCCATTGGCAATGTCGTTGAAATCTTCCATGCATAATATTGGCAGCTGCATCTGAAAATCAAAGCCAATGAAATTAGATAGTCAAGATATAAAAATTATGAAAAATGGGAGGAGAGACTGTGGCTCTTGTCATTCACATGTGATGTCAAATTTTGAATGAGTGACATCTCTTTTGATGCTTGAATGGAACTTTTTACTCCTTTGGCTCCTACCACTCACGTGTGACATATAATATTGAGAGACATCTCTCTTGATGCTTGAATGGAACTTTTCCATTTCTACTATTGAAACAAGTAAGGCCATTAGATTCTTAATATAAATCTAAGCATCAAATGAGGCTAACATATAAGATATATAAAAATAAATCAGACTACATAGTGAAAATTGAAGCTAACATATAAGATATATGAAAACAAATCATACTACATAGTAAAAATAATATAGATTTATAGCCTTGCCATAGTATATTCGTAATAGAAGAACAACAGTTGGAGTTCTTACAAGTAACATCTGCTCTTGGTTATATTAGATTCAAATGATGAAGTCAATATAGTTATTATACATTCAAATCGATCAATAATACCAGAATATGATAAATCGGCCTATACCGACTTACTAAAGGATCAACAGCAATGAGCTTTTAGCTAAACTAGAATTTTTTTGTCATTGCCATTTGTCTCCTCAATCTAGCAAGGACCACATCATCTCCCTTTCCAAAAGAACAGGTGATTTTAATGCACATGCATCAGATTCAATCAAATATCACAATAAGCAAAGCAATTTTCAAGATTCTAAAGGGATGCAAATTGAGTATTTCACCAACATTACCAACTTTAAGCAAATACTACATATTCCTCATTATTAGCTTGTTCAATCGTCACATTATGAGTTCACCTATCTAGCATATTAACGTTGCACAAAAATAAAGTGTACGAGAAAACAAAGCATAAAGTGCAACTACAAATGAGAAAAAAACTAACACATTGGAACTAAAATTCATCTTAAGCAGCATAAGATTACTTAAACAAACCTTGCATTTTCTATACATATTCCATTCTCGATAACATGGCAAGGTTTATTATCATTATGTGCATAGAATGCAAATTGAATTTTGATAGGACTTGACATAAATGTCGCTTATTATATAATGGAACATTTTAAACCATTGAAATAATTGAAGGATCTCATCAATTTCCCAGCTAATAGTAACGGAACACATGTTTCACCCATTTGGCAGGGTTTGAGAAATGAATGATGTTTAATTTTCATAAGAGAATACACCTAAAATGAGATTTTAAAAAACCTCATGAGAAGAAAAGTACAATAAAGAATGAGAGAATATCTAATTTGTGTTATATATTGTCATGTCGAACAGTTCTAAAAATATTAATTCTCAACATAAATACTACAACAAACCCTAATAAATCAAAATATAGCTATCTAAAAGACTACCCACTAAAATCCGAATAGCATATTCAATTTTTCTAATTTTTAGTCTTATCATAGTGTATAATCTTATTCTATATAATTACTTGATCACTGAAGTAGAAATTTCCTATTAATGACAAATTTAATGAACCAAATTACTAGATGGGAGAAACAATTGAAGGAAAGAGACAACAGTAGTACACAATAAATCAACAATACAAGGATATGGGTTTCGGTGGGAATCTATGCTTTGTTTTTCTTTTGATTATTTGTGCAAATTCCATCTAAGATCTTCCTTTCTCTTTTCCCCTATTTTTTGCTTTGATTTAAACCAATATTAGTTTGCAGTGGGAATCCATGCTATCATTTCTTTAGATTGTTTGTGCAAAATTCAGCGATCTTCATTTCTTTTTCTCTTTTTCTTACTTTAATTTAAACAAATATTAGTTGCTCAAAACTTTTAAAGAATGATTCACTGATCATGAAAATGGATAAAGGTACCTCATGATACAAATGAAAATGGATACCACTTTATGATCACGAAAATCAGATGGTCATGGCAGGTACTAATTTTGGTGAAAATTGAAAGGAGATACAATTAACAAAGTGAGTATTAGAACTATAATAGCAAAAATTATAGTTTGAATGAGAAATAGAGGATAGTTATACCATAACATGAAGATCCACAATATTAGCTTGTGTTATTTCATCAAATGAAAAAAATGAAATTCTCAAGGTAAATTAATTTTATTTTGTGTTGCATAACAACCCCAAAACTGCCTTTTGTTGTTTCAAAGTAGTACCAAAATTTTGATACTTTCAAAACTCCATTAGAATTCTATATTTTTCCTACAAAAGAAGCAAATAAAATAAAATAAAATAGTCAGTGATTTTTGCTTATATTCACTCAAAAAACTAGAATTCCACCTTTTTATTCAAAGAGAGAGCATTGCTATTTTGTTTTTTTCTAAAGTCCCTCCATCTCAATCTCAGTAGATCTTTTTTGCTTAAGTAGGATGCCCAAAGTTGTTAGAATAGGAGGTGTTTTAGTGAAATAAAGCTATTAGGGTTTATTATTTTGTCAAATATGCATATGCTTTAACAACATCAAATATGACAAGACCAACCCTATCATCTTCACGAAAGGGTAAGGGGAAAAAAAGGAAACAAATGTGTTTATTACTGAAAACATTTTGCTGAAATGATTGAAGATACCTCTGCTTATCATTAGCCGTCGTGATAGTTTCCAAATGAGAGTTTTTCAACATTTAAGAACGATTTTGCAATCAATGCCATAGAACTTGAAATTTTATTCATCGCAATATTCCATCAAGAGTGTTACTACCTGGAACTTTGGTAGCTAAAATACACCTATTGGGGATATTAAGTAAATATTCAATTCCTGCAACCTTTAAAATCAATGAGAGAAATGCAAGAACCAACTTGAGATATAACGAAAAAAATTCAATACTGACTTTCATTTTTCACTTTCATGGTTTTAGATTTTTTGACATCACAAGCAATTACCATATGACCCAAATATGATTATATTGGCTTTTTCTTTTTTTTTCGGGCATAATAATATAGTACTAAAATAAAATGTGAAAAAAGATTTGGAAAAAGAATAAAAGTTCAAATGTAATTGGTAAAAAGAGAAAAGTAAGAATTAGTTTTGCTATTTTTTTCCTAAATTTATGCACTTGGCAAATTATAAAACATAATCATAGTGGATCAAAATTTGAATACTTTCTTATCTAATGGTTGGCCATAAACTTGACCTAGATTGGACTCATTCCGTACTTTCAAATTCAGGATACTTAGCTCTTGTCAATGTGAAGTGCGGTTTTCCCTACATAATATTAGCAATAAGATTATTGAAATTAAAACAGATAGAAGTACATATTTGAAAGCATGGTAAATTAAACAAGGGAGGAGCAGCACAATAGATGTCTTTGCTACAAACATGTAAAATAGAATTTTGAGATAACGACAACTTTTTGGTGAATGGTTGAAACTTATGTACCGTTACTGTTACTAAAACATGAATTAATGTCAGAATCAAGATATATAAAAGCCTAATAAGACTAAACTACAACGTGAAAATAACATCAAACTTTTCATCATTGTAAGTTTTGATGGTTCAAGATCAGGAGATATGATCTGAACAGTTAGGTATTAAAGAATCATAATAAGCTACTTAATGGATAGATACAAGGCGCGGCTGAATTGACCAAATAGCTAGTAGTTAAGTAGTCTTACAATTAAATTAGGGCGACCATTACACATGCAAGTACGTCCCTCACACTAGTTCGAAGCGGCATCATACTTGCACATTAATTCTAGGCACCTATCAACCAAACAACACCTCTTGTTATAAATAAGCCCACTCCCCTAGAGAAAATGGAAAAAAAGCAGGGGCAACAATGTCAGATGATAATGAGAGGAGAAAAAGAAATCAGTCACTCTATTAAATGAGTGCACAAATACAAAAGATACTAAGCCAGACGAGTGCACAAAACTAAAGCCACTCACCCAAACGAGTTACTAAAAGGAGCATTGCCTCCGAATATATACTTATCTCCATCTACTCTAAATTCTTGCATCCATTTCATAAAATCTTTCACATCCGAATAAAAATATCGTTGATTTGAGCATTGGAGGATATACCAGGATGCAAATCCCCTATATCTCTTACCTCTAATTTGTTTTGTTGTAGTACATAGGATCCAAATGTGAAAGTACAAAGAATGGACCTGTTATTGTTCAAACGTTTAAGCGCGACAAGACGATTCTCTAATTCGTATATTAATCTGGATTCTTGAAACGCATTATTTCTATTATTTTTTAGGTATACATAATTTTTTGACAAAGTGTAGAAGTAATACAAAATTACAGATCACAATGTGCTAAAAAGAGATAAGGTGTTAAGATAGCTGGACTAGGAAGTACAGATGGAGGCATGAAAATGCATATAAAATGAGAAATTTGGTAGTCAATCAAATCATTTAGCAAAATCATGAATAACAATGAGCAAATTGAAATAGCACATTGGCCACATCTCCATAACAGACACCATCACCACCCAAGCAACACCAATGCCAACCACCACATCTCGTCGATTAACAACATACCACCATCACCATCTACCCATTGGCGACCACTAGCTTGACCACCATCCATGGAACTCCCACCGCTAGCGTGCTCCAACAGAAAGAATTGCCACCAAGTCTTTCCCAAGAAGTGTGTCCTTTAGAAGTAAGTCTCTCCTGGTGGATCACGGCATGAGAAATGCCTATGCAAGTCTATAATATGCTCACATGTAGGCATGTTATTTATACCCTCTAGTTATAGGGTTAGTGCTGTGGGGACACTTAACTATAGGCAAGATAAGTAATTGCTAGATGCAGTTGGTAATCATTCCTAACTTCATAGTATAGGAAACTTTCCTCGTAGCTGGACCTTACAGAAAATTACCTAACATAATTCACTGATTGGTGCTTTCAATCTTTTCATTTTTTGCTGGTAAGGCTGGCCTGATCAAAATAACGGAAAAGGAGGCAGTCTAATGTGTAGCAAATAGAGAGTCCCTAATTTCCCTTCTATTTCACATTTCAAAATATGATAAGGTCTGAAAATTTCATAACTTCAAACCACAGTAATTTTAAAGCATCACCAAATCACTCTCAACTATCAAGCAATCAATTGAATATATATAAATATAAATATATACATATACATATATATATCACCAACTCGATTTATGTCCAAATGCACCTAAGGCGTTTCTGTCGCCTTACAATCATAATTCACGGACTTTGTTCAAGATGAGCTCAAAGAAAAAAAACCACTACTTTTAGCTGAATAAGTATTGATATGACACAAGTTAAAGGAAAATGATTCGGTAAACGGAAATACCATTTTGATCATATTTCTCAACTAGTCCGAATAGGCCTGTGCCGTTAGTGTGATGGTAGAAATAACTAACAAGCCTTGCGCCATCAATCGTTCTATAGTTTTAATATTTTTCATAAGAGTAAATTTAAAAAATTATGTATTGTTTTGGTAACAAGATAGTGAGAAATTGACTAATTACACATAGATAAGTAGGTCATATTGGTCAATAGATAAATTTATTAGGGTTAGCAAAATTTCAGTTTAATTATTAATACATTTATAACTAATTTCTTTTCATCTAAGTTTTTATTCGGTGGGCTTAATTGACCCCACTAGTTACCATGTAGATCTGCCAATGCAACAAGAGTCTTAGTGTCTCACAAGAGAATATGGGAGAAAGTAGAGATTAGACTTTTTAAAAAAAGTGATACAGACAATTCTTAAGCATACCCATTTCTATATTACTTAATAGAATGTTGACTTAAAAATAAAAAAAACTAAAGTTTATGTAAATGAAAAGTAATAAAGTTTGACATTCCATAAAAAAGTTTTGTAAATTTAAAAAAATTGACCCATGGTACTTTCTCATCACTAATGAAATTAAAAAAAATGCATCAAATAGAACATAAATATCTATTATTACTGACCTATCCAATAAAGAAGGAAGAACAAGTCTACGATGACTGCTTTCATCATCTCTAGTATAAAAGGGGGCGCAATACAAGCAAACATAGTATTGGAGTGAATTCACATTGAATAAAAAATACTCCAATAAGGTAGGCAAGCATAAGCCCCTCAGTCACATAAACAAACTCATTTTACATTGACAAACAAAACTCAACATCTTAAATGTGATGACAATGATGATGATGATGATATTCAGAATTAGTAAATCACTATATTAATAAAATGAGAAGAAATTGGTCAATCATCTCTTGCATAATTTGTTCGGCCATCTTACTAATTTTGCTTCGAAAGTGTAACAAGGATGATTGGGATGCTTTTACAATGATTTTCTTTTGGTTAATTTGGAAGAGGAAAATTATTCCCCCCCCCCCCGCCCCGCCCCGCCCCAAAAAAAAGCCTCAAAAAGGGTACTACGGCCTCATTCCTTTTCTTTGAGTGTATACCCAATTGTAAAGAATTCATTCAACATATAAGACAGATACATTTGAATCTAACGAAGGGTGATGAGTATTAGAGAAACCAACCTCAGTGATCTACCAATACTCTCCTGAACAGTTCCTTCGGTGCTGCAACAAGCCAACAAACACCAAACAAAAGCCAACAAAGTGAGATCCAATAATTCCAGTTATCCTACAATTTTAATGACTTGTCACACACATCTCACCAGGTGATCCGGTGAACCTCTCAAATTGTTCAAATGCCTGCCCAATGAACATCTCCAACCCTGTGACTACAATGGCCCCACATTCTTCTGCTTCCCGCAATAATCTTGTCATCTTAGGTGTATGGACAGCATCAAATACCAGTGAATAGTGCTTCAGAGCTTGCTGTGAAAAACAATACACTCATTCACTCATATACTGATGTAAATATCCGATCACATTTTGCTACTGATATTGTAAATTTGTATTGGTATCAAGCTGTCTGATATAGATATTTTTCAATACTATAACAATATTGTGATATGTTGTAGTATCGATAATATATCACAATATATTGGCTGATATGACTGATATATCAGTCGATATGATCTTGTCAACTTACAATTAAAAAAAATTTTTTTTTCCGATATATATGATATGATTTATATTATTTGATATGCTGAATATCAATAAAACCGCAACTGATGTCGATAATTTTTTTCATATATTAATATAAATATTAGCGAATATGTATCGATGTCTAACCCCCTGATACTAATATTTTTCAATATCGCGATAATATAGTAATATGACTAATATATCGACAGATATGACCCCATTGATTTTTAAAATTTTTTCTTCCGATACTAATACATATATCTAATATGAACGGCACTGATACAACCACTGCTGTTATCAATACCAATATTTTCATCCATAGCATATCAAAATGTCGATAAGAAATCCATAGATTGCAAACTATTTAGCATTGCACTTAAAGGAAGCAAGTCCATAATCCATGCCTATGAAGGATCCTCAATGCATCATGCAGATGAACATTTGCGAACTGGTAAATTTAGACTGCTATTGATTCACAAACGTCCCCAAGATTGCAGTTTCTTATCAAAATATTGATAAGAAATCCACAGATTGCAAACTATTTAGCATTGCACTTAAAGGAAGTGAGTCCATAATCCATGCCTATGAAGGATCCTCAATGCATCATGCAGCTGAATATTTGCTAACTGGTAAATTTAGACTGCTGTTCTCATTCACAAACGTCCCCAAGATTGCAGTTTATTTACTGCCTCCGCTAAGGACATTGTAATAACCTGAATTTTCATCCGATTTAATTGGAATTATTTATTATTTTTAGGGTAATATGGATGTGATGAAAATAAATTAAATATTGTGAGATTTTGAGGAATAATCAGAATTGTGGAGTGGCACCCGAAGCGCACCCATGCTGTTGTCCGAGTACTAATTTAGATTTTGGAATAAAAGAAAAGTAAAAATAGAAAATATATAATATATATGAGTTAAAAAAAAAAAAGAAAACAAGAATCAGGAGGGTTTCAGGGAGAGAGAAGGAAAAGAAGGGAGAAGAGAGGAGAGAGAGGGAGACCGGCACGGGCTACCGCTGCCGCCACTGGAGGTCCCAATGCTGGGAATCGAAGTCAGCAAAGCCCTCTCCATGGTGTTACCGTCCATTTTGTGCATTGGTGTGAGTAGAAAGAGGAATCGTGAATCGAAGCAAAAACAGCCGTTGTCTGTTCACTGTAGTTATTAGAGGAAATTGGTGGAATCGAGGTAAGTAAATCATTCCATTCTCTTTGTGGATATTGATTTTGGGGTTGTATGTGCCGATTTTGAAAGTAATCAAGTCAATTGAGAGAAATGGGGGAAAGAGAGACACGATGGAGAGAGGAGTCGACGACGGCTGCATGTGTCGCCATCCGTCGCCGTCGCCGAGTGTTGCCGTCGACGTCGCCCTCCGTCGCTTGTGCCGGAGCCACCATTGGTGAAGGAGGACGTGAAGAGAGAAAGAGAGGCAGAGGCGTGCGAAGGGAGGAGAGAAGAAGGGGCGCGTGCGTTGGCAGAGAGCGAGAGGGTTCGATTTGGATACCTCAGAGTATCTTTTTGACAAATTTGCTTGGAATAAAATTGAGACAAGTATCCTCTAACCCTATCTTTAGTCTGATTTGGTGTCTAATAATATTTGACTACTGTTTAGAGATTTTACTAACATGCATGTTATTTTTATATACCCATCTATTTATTCTGTACATGTATGTATGTTTTACCAATTGTTCGGTGATTTTACACTAGTATTCGAGATTTGGGGGATTAAATATATCATAAAATTATATGTTATTTTTCAGTATTCAGTTCCTGTTTTATATTGGCAAATATGCACAAAGCTTCTGCATAACTTGAATTTGAGAATTATGATTTATGATCCATTTATGTTGAAGTCTATAATTATCTATACATTTAGTTTTTATAAAAAAGCACCTGTTAAAACCTAAGACTTAAGTCCATATGAATATGAAAATATGTATCTGTACAAACTCAAAGGAATATAAAATATGTATTTGTATTATCAAGAATATGAAATTATAAATCTGTATCAAGAAATTAAAACTCTACAATGCGTTATCTGTTTTGGTATTTTCTCCTGGAGTGAGAAAATAAAGGGAAAATGATTATGAATAATTGTATAGAGTTCTAATATGAAATATGAAAAGAAATTAAGAAATTGAACAAAGGATTTTTATTTTAGAGAATAGTATTCCCTGATATGTCTTAATATATTATAGTGTAGATCGTTATCTGAATAAGTATCGCTGTGTGATTTTGGCTTTTAATTGTGCGGATTGAATACAATCCATCATTCTCTTGAGATGTAAATAAAAAGGATATGGCCTTCAATTGTGTGGATTGAATACAATCCATCCTATATTCGGAATGTAAATAAGGGTGAAGTATCACTATGTTGTGCGATTTTGGCCTTTGATTGTGTGGACTGAACACAATCCAGATATCGATCAAACGTTTTGTTAGCTGGTAAAGCCTACTTGCCCTGGTCCATAAAGATGAATAAGTTTTCTACATGTTTGAAAGCTAAATGAATCAGATATAAAATAAGAAAAATTAAATGTGTTCCAGAAATGCTATTTGATCATGTTTTATGTTATATAAGCATTATGATCCTATTTCGTTCCTTCGATTTATTTTTAAAGTATATTGCATTTGTTCTTTATTTATATTTATACCTTACTGAGCATTTGGCTCATTTCCTTACTATTTTTACTAACCTTCAGATGAGCAGGAGAGACAAGAGTTCTTGTCCAGTGAACCAGATCAAAGATTCGAAAAAGTTTAGGCTTGTTGGTTCTAACGTTTACGTATTGTTGTATTTTGGACAGATTTAGGTCGTTTTGCTTATTGTAGATTAGTTTGGTTTTTGAACATGGTTTTTAATGTATTATAGATTTTCAGGCGATATTATTAACCCGTGTGGTATTTTGTGATGTCCGAAACTGCCGGTGTTGTATTTGATTAGGGACAGGATTATTATTTTGTACTGGATTATTTTATGGAAGTAAAACAAGATGTTTCACATTACGCAGGTTCAAGAAAGTTTATTAAGGATGTGTTTTTGCTTCCTCGATATTGTTGGATATGTATGTATATGTTGGATTGATATTTTTGCAGGCATCTTTTCTTACTAAAGGTTCGATGCCATATTTTTTGGTTGGTGTCGGAGCAACCGATGTTGTGACATGATTTTAGATCTTGTGCATGTTTGATTTATAAATATATATACATATATATGGTGGTTTATTGTGATTTGTATTTAGTTATTAACGGACATTATATTCAAATGGTGTTTAGTTTATCCAGTCCATCACAGACATTGTCGATTTCTTATTTCATACACTGCTGTCAAAGTCAGATAGCACAGTAGCAGAAAGCAACATATTAATTGAGGACTTTAATGACCAATGTCACTTAAGAAGCAAATATTCTTGCTGTAGAGGAGCATTTGACAACAAAGACATGGTGACTGCACCATTAAAATTTAATAGCACCAAAGGAATCCAGACTTGTTTTTCTATCATCCACACAATAGTTACAGCGACATTGCAGCCAATAAGGAATGTATGAATGGTCATTTCTAAAGTGAAGACTTTCCAGAAGAATATTTTTTTATTACCTTCAAAACAATTTATCAAAAATTTTCTTTTGTTTTTCC
>JAODPA010127200.1:0-17301 GCA_025585075.1 Nepenthes mirabilis
TTACAGACACTTTCAGTAGGACGTGGGGGTATAATTGGCGAAGGTTTCAATGTTTGGGGTTTGGGATTTCAATTAAAACTTCTGAAATTGGCGAAGGTTATGGCTCCGTGACTTCTACTTTCTACGTTTCCTCAAATTGCACAAGGAAGATTCTTTGTCTCACTAATTTTAATGTTTGAATGGGCTATGGATTTCAAAACTTTGGTTGATTGCTGATTTTTGTTCCAGTTTAGGTCTATTTTCAATTATGCTTTGTGTGCTGTGTGCATAATCATCGCAAATCCAAAGACTCAACTTGACCACCATGCATTCAGGTGCATTCACGAGATATTTTGAGATACAAGAAGATACAAATGCTATCATCGACCTACTGAAGTACTATGGATGTTCCATTCGGAAAGTGAATCTTACCTCTCTGGGAGTAGTTTCTGTAAGGAGTCAAGTACTCATAGTAAAGCACAAGATGAGACATATCAACTCCTGCTTGCCGTGAGCCCCATTGATTCCTCTGGGAATTGAATCAAGGGGGAGACAAAGCATGTATGAGAGGAGGCACTGCCAATAATGGCACAAGAACCTATGTTTATAGAACATGATGAGACACTTCACTCAAGTAAGGTAAACAGAGTTGATGGTTTACATGCAAAAAAAAGAAAAGGTATGTCAATACCTCTTGTCTAGTGAGAATCACCCTGTAGTTCGTCATCTCCGAACCTTTGATGATTCATTGGCTACATACCCCCTTGTTGATAATTTTGAATTAGCTCCTTAACCTCTTGGAGAAGGGAGTAATCAAACATACAACCATTTTCAACACTTGGGCCATACGATAATATGACATCCACCTATAAAGCCTTTCCCTTTCGTAGATTCTATATGCAGTCCACTTTGCTGGAAGAAAGCATACCCAATCCGAAAGAGAAGGAATGCCATGGTAGAGGAAAGCAAGAATTAACCAAGAATACTACTAGGGGACTCAAAAGTTTCCACCTCAAAAGGGAGCCATTGGTTTCAGAAGGGTAATTAATGGAAGCACCAAGCTGATGGATTCATTAAAAGGTACAAGCCTACACTGTTTCCAGGCATTGATTAAAATATAGGGTATTGACTACTAGGAGATGTTTGAGCTAGTAGCTAAGATGAACACAATCAGGGATCTCCTATCTTGTACAGCCAATTTTGGGTAGGGTATCCATCAAACTGGATGTGGAAAATGCCGTCCTGCATTTTCATTGAGACTCGGAGGAAGTAGTTTATATGATAAATTCAACCTAGTTGTTAAAAATCATAAGACAGAAAGGTGTGCTGTCTAAAGAAATCATTATATGAATTTAAGTAATCACCAATACCATAATGTGGAATATTTTGGAAGATTAGCATAGTCCTTAATTATGGATACAAGAAGAGTGGTGCTAATCATAATTCGATATAAAGAGGCATGGTTCGAAGAACAGTACCTATAGCCCTTGTTGATGAAAAAAGTATTCTGAAAAGATATTCAGTTTGAAAGCTCAATTAGCAAAAGAGTTTGAGATTGAAGACCTGGGGAAACTGCATCACATTTCTCCCGCTGAGATGGCTCAAATAAGTAGGGTATCTTTATCTTGCAAAGAAAAAATGCCTGGCTTGCAAGGAGGTAAGCCAGCAAACCACCCAAAGGAGACCAATCTTCATCTATAGAAGGATAACTGTATAAGGGTTAATCCAAAAAGGTAACAAGACTGGTGGGAAAATGTCCTCCATCACACACGTGTGAACCTTGCATATGATGGAAGTACAGTGGACCAATTTAAGTATGATCCATGTTCTTCACATATGGAGGTTGTCCTACATCTCCTATGACTTAAAATCAGCGCCTTTCCTCATCAAAGACCTGGGGAAAGTTCCCACTGTGATGGCTCATACAATGTATGGTATCTTCATCTTCCAAAGGAAAAATGTCCTTGATTTGCCTAAGATGACTGGCTTACTTGGCCGTAAATCAGCAAACCACCATAAGGACACCAATCTTTATCTATAGATGACTAACAGTATTAGGGTTGATCAACAAAGGTATCAAAGGCTGTTGGGAAAATGGACTTCTCCACCACATATATGTCCGGACATTGCATTTGACGGAAGCACAGCCAACCCATTTAAGCATGATCCTTGTTCTTGACATATGGAGGTTGTCCTACATCTTCTACATGCTTAAAATCAGCACCAAGGAAAGGCTTATAGCTTTCAAAGCATGGTCACTTGAAGATTAAAGCAAATAGTGATGCAGACTGAGTTTGGCTGCTAGATGATGAAAACCTTTTTGGAGGGTAACTAGTAACATGACAGAGCAAGAAGCAATGTGTTGTTGCAAGGTCGAGCGTCAAAGCATAACATCAGTAGATGATCCATGAAATTTGTGAATTGCTATGGTCAAGAAATAGATGTGGGATTTGGCCTTGCAAAATAAATGACCAATCACACGTTACAACAATAGGGAGCCATAAAAAATAATTATAATCTACTCCGACATGATAGAACTAAGCATATTGAGGTGGATCATAATTTACGAAAGAAAACTTGGATAATAAACTAATTAGTATCCTTTTTGGGAAATCCCTTAACCAAGTAGCAGATGCTTTCACCAAGGGACTCAACTCATCCACTATTGGCAAGATGGGAATGTATAATGCTTATGCAGCATGCCCATCTTGAATGGGATGTTACTACTACACCTACTTCCTACCTTGCATTAGTAATTTATGGTCTTCTTTAAGTGAGGGGCACCTTTGAAACTTCAATACAATAAACTCAATAGTACTCATATTGAAACACTGAAGGTGGAATATGCAAACGCGTCACCACAATTTCCATCATCATCATCTCCCCCCCCTCCCCCCCCCCCCCCATTGAGTATCTTGGACCAGATAGTATGCAACACAAGTAAACTGTGCAGTACAAATTACTCCAATTGAAGATTCAAAAGTCTCAGCTCTAACACTAGGCCACAAGAGGCTTTCCAAACGACTTCCTTCCAGAGAGTCCTATATTATTTGTGTAACTTGACACTCCCACACGCCTCCATCAAGTAATTAGTGTCACAAGAATTATTTCCAGATATTAGCTCGTCATGGATGAAAATATTGGAATCGGATATACTTGATAATACGTATCAGTATTGAATATAATGAGAAAAACATTTCTGAGAATAGTAAGCCAATAGGAAAATGTTAGCGAATATATCAACCAATTATTGAATATATTGCCTAATGATAACATATCACGTTACTGTCATGGCATTGGAAAATCTCGATATCAAGAGACTTGATACTGATACATATTGATAAATATCAAAAATATCGACCGATATTTTAATTTATACTTATCACTGAACCAAATGATCACCTAATCGATGTTCTCTTACCAACTTAGCACATGGGCACTTTTCTATCCAATAAGAGTATGACACTGAAAGCCTCACCATGATTGGCCCATTCACAACACCTAGAGACATTATTAAACATCTTAACTCATGGAGCACCTTTGCTCTTAAACAACACTGGACACTTGTTATCCCACTAATGGACATCACTCATACAACAAACACATTGTCCCTAACATCGAGTTCTATAACTCTAAGTTAAGTATTTCGTGTGACACTCGCCTAGGCAACTCAAACGAGTGATGCTTCTAAGTCACCTAGCCATTGTCACGTCTCAACCCATAGATCTCAACAAGTAACAAACACCAAAATAACAATACTAGAGACTAGTTACCCCACTAATGAACATCACTCATACAACCAACACACGAGTTCTATAGCTCTAAGATAGTGTGTGTGACACTGGGATAGGCAATTCAAACATGTGATGCTTTTAATTCATCTAACTATTATAACATGTCAACCCACTTATCTTGACAAATAACACACACCAAAACTTTAAGGTCCATCCTAGATAACACAGTGTTGCCCGCCCCATGCTTACTATGTCATAATAGCTCACCTTGACTAAGGCACGCAAGGCTCTTGGCTTAGAGGACTCTAGTTAGATGGTTCCGATGAACACTGAGAGTAGTAATCTCCACTCCATACCTACTCTCGCAATCAAGCACTTCAACCTTCACTCGGTAGTATCACTTGGTAGTATCTTCATGAAGACCTTAAATTGTCCTTGTGGCACGGCACAAGGCCCACCCCCTTATTCATTGACTCATTTAGGTGTTAATAAATTCCCAATACACTAGGATAACCCTCAGGTCAGATGTCAGCTTCACAACATATTCACCATATGGGAAATCCCTAACTTATACAATGGCATTTCTTCAACATATACCAATACACTTGTTTCCATGTTAATGATGTCACATTCTCTCGAAGAACATGTTTCATATTCCTTGATGTGCGAGGCATTCTCTTGTTGACATGGGTAAACAAGGTTACCCTGCGACGATGCCCATGATGGTAATGACGTCCAATTCAACATTATATCCAATAATGGCAGCATCTGCCTAAGCATAGCCATCAATAGTCGCAGCCCGTCCAAACATTGTCCTCAACACAGTCATCAATATTATCGCAACCCATCCCAACATTGTCCTCAGCACTGTCACCACTACATCCATCCAATCACAAGCATGTCCTTGCTAAGTCCCCTGTGCCAACCAATCCCTAACTATCACAATTTTCTGATATATCAACATGCACACCATGACACTTTACATCTTGAATTCAAAAATATTAGAGAAATTCAAACAGAGGGGTAAGGGAGCTGAGGCCACCAAAACTACCACTAATGCTTCTAATACCCTCTTTGATCATCCTAACATCTACAAATTAGCAGATTAAACAAAAGAGAATCACGAAAGTATCAATTAAAAAAATCCTTCATTCTATATTACAATAATAATTCAAAATATTGTAACATAAATTAAATGTTAACAAATTAGGAAAATATCTGGATTTATTCTTCTCTAATCTTCCTCATCTTTGCTATGATTTTCACTATCTCCGAGATTCCAACACTCCCACTAAAGTTTGCAAATAGGCATTGATCATTCCCAACTTGTAAACCAATTCTTCAAATTTTACTTGTGGAAGGGACTTTGTTAAAACATCCGGCTTCAATTTCTTGTTAATAAAATTCCAATCTATCTCCACATGTTTGGTTCTATCATGATTAGCCAGATTTTTCACAAATACTAATTGCTACCAAGATATCATAAAATACCTTCATGGACTCTTTAATTGAAATTCATACTTTGCTAAGCAACATTTATAACCATAGTCCTTCATAAATGCTTTAAGATAATGCCTTGTATTAGAAGCTTCCACACTGCATCTAGTAACAGCTAATTGCTTCTTGCTACACCAAGTTACCAAGTTCCCCATACATAGGTACAATGTATGGTGGGGGATCACCAATCTATAATATACTTGACTCAATCTGCATCTAAGTAGATTTGACTCTTTGATTTACTCATTTATGAAAGAGTATTCCTTTACCAAAAATCATTTTTCAGTATCTACGAATACGATAGGCTACTTCTAGATGTTCTTCATTAGGATTGTTCATAAATTGATTTACAATGCTGATTGGAAAGCTTTTATCTATCCACATGCCAGATAGGTAAATTAGGTTACCCATAAGTTGATATCTCCTAGTGTCTATTGGTGGTCTGTCTCCTTCAAATCGGCTTTGTAAATTAGATTCATATAAGTATCCACTTGAATACATCTTAACATTCCATTTCCTTTCAATAAGTCTAGGGTATCCTTGCAATGAGATGCTATAATACACCCCTTTGAGCTAACAACCTGCATGCCTAGGAAGTATGTTCCGAAATCCTTAACTTCAAATTTTATCGTATGTTCCGAAATCCTTAACTTCAAATTTTATCGTAAATATTTTCTTTAGGCGGATCATTTCTTCCATGTAGTCTCTTATGATAATTATTTTGACTTCCGAAATTCTTAACTTTAAATTTCATCGTAAGTATTTTCTTTAAATGGATCATTTATTCAATGTAGTCTCTTGTCATAATTATTTTAACGTAAATAATTAAAATAATAGTATTCCTAAGGGAGAATTTTGTGAATAGGATATGATTAGGTTGACCGTAGGAGTACCCGTGCTTCTTAATTGTCCTTGTAAACATATCAAATCAAGCTCTAGGAGAATTCCTGACACCCTATAGGATTTTTGAAGCTTATAAACCTTGTTAGCTTTGATATTGGTTTTAAAACAGATGTAGGGAGGAGGGAAAAAGTAGAGAGAAGAGTAATAGAAGGGTAGAGACAAGAACAAAGACTAGAATGGTAGAGATAAGAAGGAGAAACAACCAAAGGAGAGAGGAGAGGAAGGAAAGCATAATTGCTTAATTGTAATCAATTTCTCAAATATTTATTCATTAATCAATCAATTGTCCTCCAAACAATAGCCCTATGGATTCCTATATAAAAAATCCGATGTGAAAGAAAATTGGAAGCAAAATCATAATCAAATAATTACAAAAAGTGAAAAAGGAAATCAAATAAAATCAAATAAATGAAAATAAAATCACAACTAATTTGGAAGGCAAATAAAAGTGAATATTTGTCTTGGATATCCGCATCAATTCTCCCCGAGTGGGGGAACTCGACCCCGGCGAGTTAAACGTCAGTAATCAACTTTCCAACCACAAGCTCAGTGGCTGGGCAACCCGTCGACGACGGTGATAGACTCGAGTAAGAGGGGGCTGAAAGCTGACAGAGCGGTCGAGATCTCCGGAAGGAAGTTGACTAGGGCCTGAAAAAATGCAATTCTGCTAGTTCTGATAGAACTCCAAGAGGTCTGGGTCGAGCTACTGTAGTGTCTCGCGAGAGATCCAAACATTCTCAGACTCTGATCGACCAACCCAATGGACAAGGAAGCGATGAATAGTTCCCTCCCTGGTAAACATAACCTGTTCATCTAAAATAGTATCAATTTTATCATGGTGTACCGGAAGGGAGGGAAATGACGCAGGGGAGGGCGAACGGTCAATAGAGGGTGCACGTGGGGGGTGGAAAAGGGATCCTCAGGTGGGGCAAAGTTGCCTTTATACGCAATGAGATATTCCACATTGAAAGTATAATGAAAACCAAAATGAGATGGAATGTCAAAAACATATGCATTTGATCCAATCCGCTGTAAAATTTTAAATGGACCAGCACTACGAGCCTGCAGTTTAGAAACGTGCCCAGGTAGGCGCCGTTCTGATTTGATACGAACTATAACATAATCTCCTATATTGAATTCAACGTGTCTTATATGATAATCAGCCTGCAGTTTGTATGTGGCATTGCTTGCTTCTAATTGCTTATTGATCTCGATGTGTAAATCGTGAAGATTGTACATCGCACAACTCCTAAAAATGGTGTATCGAGGGAGGAAGAACCGGAGTCTAAATGAGAGGAAGTAGGTCGAATGCAACTTACAAATGTGTCAAGGTCATCATCATTCAAGTCATCAAACACCTCTAATTTGAGTTCATAGACTTGTTCTTCAAAGAGTTCCTCATATATTTCATTTTGTCCGTTAATGAATAAAGTTTTACTCGGACATTTGGAAGAAATATGCCGAAAACCTTTATAGTTAAAACACTGTAATTGAGAATTTATTTTTAGGACTTCAACATCCTTTCCTTGAGGTTCCCTTGTAGGGGCGACGGTGGAGGGAGGGGTTCCTAAGACAGACTTAGAATTGATGGCAAGAGTGTGCGATGTGGATTGACGATACAGCATCCTAATAACTAATTCAAAGTCACAGACCAAATTATACGCATGGTCCAAAGTCGTAACTCCACGAAGGATAAGTTCTCTCCTAAAATCCTCGTGCAACCCATGTCAGAATCTACTCAACGTCATGGCTTCTTCCTCAATGATGTGATATCTCATTTGAAAATCATTAAATTGAGCCACATACTTAGTTACGGACCGATTACCTTGCCCCAAGGAATTCCACTGGTCGAGTAAGTGGCTACTGTAGGAGCGGGGTAAATACTTCTCATGAAGGCGTCGCTTCATTTCAGCCCAACTTCGAACAGGGGCGGGTTGACGCCGAATCAGGAGGTCCTCCACACTTTTCCAATATAATTGGGCGTTGCCGGTCAACTTGAGGTTGGCAAATTGAACTCTCCTGTCTTCTGACATGCCATACCATTAAAAGAAACGATCCATGTCGCGAACCCATTGAGTGAAAACTCGAGGGTCCAAGCAGCCATCAAAAGTAGGGGCATCCAATTTGATATTTTTGAAAAGGTGGTCATCCGGATCCCGCTCTTGATCATAGTATCGAGGCCTGCGATCGTGTCTACTAGGGGTTTGTCTGTTTTGCCTTCGTCGGTGAGCTTTGTTGTGTGATGCATCAGAGTTTTCAGCATCTGATGAGTGAGGCCCTAGTTCTAAAGTAGCAACCCGATTTGCAAGATCCAAATTTGTCTGATAAGTGATGGCCAAGTCAGTTTGAATGGCAATCATATGATTTTCTAATTGTTGTTGACTGGAAGCTAATTGGGCTAATTGTTAACTCAATGTTTCAAATTTGTTATAGTCCATGCTTAGGTCAAGGGTATTATGGAAAATAATTTGACCACTTCGCAAATGCATACAACACCAAATGGAATTGAGATCAATAAACAATTGAGGCAATTCAATTTTTTTTTTCTTTTATAAAATTTGTATGGTTCCAATCAGGCAAACTAGTATAGCTAATCTATTAAAATTATAAAGCGATAATCAATTGCGAGAGGGTGTATCAAATGGCAGTGAGAGGGCGTGAACGATTTTTTTTTTATTGTTTTCAATAAAATGGCACACATAGATAAAATAAATACTATTAAAGATAAACAAAATATGCTACTCAAAAGAAGATGGAACAAACACACCTAGAGATGATTTGACCAGCTTGTTAAAACTACCTCGGAGATAATCTGACCCACTTGTTTGAGATTGGGCGGAAATCTGCCATTGTTTTTTTTCTCTCTCTCTCTCTCTTTTTTTTTTTTTTTTGTAAATCACGCGCCTCCTGTTTTCTTTACCTTCCTCGGCCTCAAAGTACGCAGAGACAGAGAGGGAGCAGAGAGGTGCGGCTGCTCAGTGCCCGATGGTCCTCTCAGGCGGCGACTGCGATGGCGTCGGTGACGGCGATGAAGGCGACGACGGCGATGAAGGTGACGACGAAGACGAATGCCGACGAAGAAGATGATGTGGAGAACAAATCTGATGAAGCGACGAAGACGAAGAAGAACGAGGGCGAAGACAAAGACAGAGAATGAAGACGAAGATTCGGGACACCTGATTCGTGACTTCTCTTTCTACTCCCTTTCTTTGGGTTTTCTTTTTTTTTTTGGATAGAGGGAATATAGTCACGCGCCGAGATACATTTGACATAATATAATGTTTATTTATTATAAATTTAATAATATAAATAATTAAATGATATATTTGTTAATTAAAAATAATAAAATGACATCCTCTCACTCCTATCGTAAAAAGTAACAGTATATCCAGAATTTCGAGAAAAACCGCAGCATATTCCGACACATGGAGCTTTGGTGGCCGTCAGATTTATGCCATCTTAATCCAGCGATCCACGATCGCCGATGACCGACAGCTGAGCTTTTGCACGAAACGCCGAAAACTGGAAAGCACTTTCACTCGCACCTGTAGTCCAGTCCTCCGTAAGCAATTCCAACCCAGTTCCTTGTCATTTAGAATCGTTGGATGCCGCCGCTCTAATTCTTATTTCTGGCTCTCTCTGTAAGTAATCTTATCTTCGTTTCATCTATTTCAAATAGTTATACGACTATTGGAAAGTACACAAATGCTTTGCTACTCAATTTACTTTTTCTTTTTGTTTATTTTCTCGGATTTCTTTCTTGAAGTTTAATTTGGTTGGCTTCTTGGATTGATTGTGAGATTATCACTGTTATCCCTGAAATTTGTGCTCAAATTTGTTGGGAATTCTTGTTTTCCCTTACGTTTGTTTTCTTATTGATCAACTAAAAGAAAGTGGGTTTTAGTGTTAAGAGTGTATGGTTTATTGATTTTCCATTTGCTGGGTTAGTTTTTTCTGAGTTTGGGTGGAGCAATCTGGTGGGTTTTATGGGTTGTGTGTTTATGCTTGATCTTTACATGTATCCCTCTCTCTCAGACCCTTTGCAAGCTGGATAGTGAAAAATTATACGATAGTTAACATCATTGACTTGTCAACTTGATGTGGATTATTTGGATTAATTGTTGCGTTCTTAAAACGTGGTTTAATTGGAATTCGAGAATTGCTGTTCTTCCTTTGGTTATATTGAATGAGATGAAGTGCATTAGCATGGAGTAAGCTGGGGATCTAATAATCTAAATTTATGCACTTCACAACGAAGACAGGATGTTAAAGGGTCTAAGAAATTTTTTTTAAGGGATCCCTTTGATGTTCAATTCAATAAAAACACTTGACAATTTAGAAGGACAAAATGTAAATAGTAAGAAGGTCTACCATGTGGAACGAATTGTTGGGTTCCAAACCCCTTGTTTGAACCTCAAGTGGATGAATTGATGATGCACAACATGACAATGATAATCATAAATGATAAGATATAATATTTTACACGGAAAACCCCTTTCAAATGAAGAAAAAAACTACGGGACTATGAATATCCACTAACTAGTATGTCATTTTACAAAAACCTTCAATAAATATAAGAACACAATATCTTGTAATAAATGAACTCGAGTAATAAAGAGTATATAACAAAAGAGAAGAAATATGACCGGTCAAATGTCATTTACAATTATAAGAATAATGTACCTAAGGTCAATAGAGAATGAAACACAATTCGGAACTCAAACGGCTAAGCAAATTTTTTTCTTCTCCCTTTTCTCTCTCTTTCTCTTACTTTTTTGACTTTGTCGGCACTCTATCTCTCAAAAACCGCAAAGGATTAACCCTAAATCGCGTCAGAATAATTTTATATCAAGAATGTCGCTCGAATGCCTATTAAGTGCATATTAGGTGCGAGCCCACTATGCGGTCAGCACTCGAGTGCCCCTCGAACGTGTATTAGGCGTTGAGCAATTTAGATAAATTTCGCTCGTGTGCCCCTCACGCACTCTTCAAGTGCCCCTACTTTGGATAATGTATGCATGTTCACCTTTCAAGCACCCCTAATCTGAACAGTTAGTGCACATGCATAAAATCAATCACTTGTCATGCGCCACTCAACAATTTTTTTTGATTAGGTCAAGGCACATGCGTCATTGTGCATGCCATTAGACGATATATTAAATAGGTATGGGACTCACAAGGGAGAAAACTCAACATGAATAGCCCAAGTTGGATGTGGGTAGAATAGGAAATGAAGATGTGGCATGACTCTAAGGTCCCTCATTCTGGGGAGTGAAGGGCACTATTGAGATGAATAGTTTCATGCTGTGGTTGGCCTGTTAGGAGGCATATAGATGATTGTGTGGACCAAGATCAGTCCTTAGTCAACAGATGAGGGGGATGGACACAAATGGCTTGAGTGACCTTAACTCCGGAGGGATAACAATATTCTCTCAATAAAACGCGATTGCCTGAGTCACAAGAGTCAAATATTTGAATGTGTTTGACTGAGTCACAAGAGTCAAATATTTGAAGTCAAAAGTCCAAAGTCTTTCACTTGTATGCCTCTTCCTCCTTCTATAGAGAAGCCTTGAGCCTTCTAAATCGAGCCATGTATTAGAAAGAGACTTTGATTATGATGATGAATCTCGGAGGATCATGGACATGGATCCCGTACTAAGCACTTTTCCTATAATTTTTTTGATTATGCCATTACGCCGACATAGAGCATAATCAATTAATTGGCACATTGGGCCACCCAACCCTTCCTCGATCCGGGTAGGGCCTCAATATTATTGGGCCCTATCATGCTTGGGCTAGGCATCATCAGATAACTTCATAAATTTTGTCAACATGAGGTGAACTCATTTGATTAATTATCACATTCTTAAGAATTGTCGTTATATTGAAAGCATGGACGAAAATATCAATCTTGATATTGGTTGCAGCCACATTGATATTAAACATATAAGGCAATATGTATAAGAATTGGATATATTAAAGGAAAAATTGTGAAAATCTTAAGCTGAAAGAGCTGTGCTAGTCAATATATCGGTTATATCATCGGATATATTAGCCAACTATCGAGTGAATGGGCTGATATTTTAAATATTGGCCGATATATCGTACTATTATTACTGTATCAAAAAAAATTAGTATTGGAGGGTATGGTACTGATAGATATCAGTTGATAGATTGAAAGAGGATAAGTGTTTTGAAAATGCATAATGAATGGTAGAGGAGTTCCTTGTTTGCTATTTCTTGAATGATATTTTTTCTTGTTCGGTTCAACTGTGATGCTAAAAATTGTGTTTCTCCCCTTATATTTTTTTGTTGATTTTGTGGTTTGTTGATGCCCAAGGCATTATAATATTTAAACATGACAAGCAATGAGGGAGAGCAGAATGTGATGGTTGAGCAGAATGCGAAAGAAGGAAGTCATATGAATTCCACTCTGACTTCTGTAGTTCTCAATGAGAGAATCCTCTCTTCCATTTCTAGAAGACCTGTGGCTGCTCACCCTTGGCATGACGTAGAGATTGGTATAACTTCTACGGAATTTTATTTATTACTTACCTCTGTTCTCGCTCACTTTAATAGTTTATGTATTAACTATGTACTTAATTTAAATAGATGCCTTTCACATCTTGTCTTCTATTTTAGTCATGTGTTTTGTCTTGGTTGTTATGTGTGGAAGATCATATGACACTTGAACTATTTTACGGATTGTCAAATTATCAGATCATTTCACAATTCAATGATATAGAATTAAACATTAATATAATACCTGAATTTATACTTAATTTTTTTTTCGAATAACTTGAAATCTATTTCTCGCCCTTCGCCCATGCTAAGGAGATTTATTTTAACAAAATTTTGTGTTTGGAGGATGGTGTTTAAATTTTTTGGAATTTTGTTTCAAAATTAGCATTGGTGGGAAGGTAATAACTTCCACTGATTCAAAATGACAATTGACATCATCATTATTTAGACAAAAGTCCGTTGTTATCCACAACATATGATGAATAATTCTATCATCTATTAGGACAGTAAGAAGATTGATTCCTTAATTGCGTGAATGTGTTTCTTTCAATCAGAGACCAAACCAATTAGAGAATTAAATTCTCTAATAAAATTTAATAACATGATATGAGTTGTAACTTTTAATTATTTTAATAAATTAAAAAATATGTGCCACACCATATGGTACAAATATAACTGATCAAGCCCTTGGGGAGTCTTATTCATTATTTTTGTTCTGAATGACCCTGATGTTTGGATTTCTGCAGGTCCTGGTGCTCCATCAGTCTTTAACTGCGTGAGTCTCACAACTTATAATAACATATTCTCACAACTGCACTGTATAGTTAACTGATTTATCATAGTATGCCTAGAGGGGCTTGTTCAACATGTGCTGAATTGATTCTTCACTGAATTAAAAAGGACAGTCTGGTATGCAAAGCTCTCACCATATGCATGATCTGAGGAAGGGTCAGATCATTTTAGATGTATTATACATAATCTTATCTTGTATTATATATTAGACTTTTTTCACAACTTAAACCAGTGACTATTATGTTATACAATGACAGCTTTGTCGTTGCACTAAGGCTCTCATTAATCTCTGAATTCATTTTAGTATATTTATTAGCACAGTGCTTCTCTTCTAAAATTTGTTGTACTCTGTGCTACATATATTGATATGACAGGTTGTGGAGATTAGCAAGGGCAGCAAGGTTAAGTATGAGCTGGATAAAAAAAGTGGTTTAATCAAAGTACGCTTCATTTTCTGTTGATTTTCTTTTCTTTTTTAAGTATGCTATTATGCGAGAGTCCGAGGAAGGGTAAGGCCCATGAATGAAAATATTGGTCTCAGTATCAATATTGGTCACAAATGTATTGATATTGATCATATTGGAGGATACATGTTTGACATATCAGCTGCAGTTTTTTTCTAATATTTTAAATAAGGTTGATATTTTGCCAATATGGCGAAATATCACAACTTTATTAGGTGTTAGGATATATCGATGTTGGCGGAGCCCGATATTGATATCTTACACTATGGTCATACCACTTTAAGTTTATCGTGTGCTGTCTGTGCTGGTTGACAACAATTTACAGTCTCATATATAGCATGAATTTCTCATTTGTGATTACTGAATGCATCCATATGCAAGCTATGGAATTGGCAACTTGAATATTTTTGTAAAATCCATGCAGATTGTGCATATGGAAGCACTAATATTTGTCACTTGTTTTTGTTGCTTTATATTATGTGGTCAAGCACTGAGCTGTAAGCTCAAATGATTGATGGGTTTCCTTGGAGTAGGTCGATCGTGTGCTCTACTCGTCGGTTGTGTACCCGCACAACTATGGTTTCATCCCACGAACCATTTGTGAAGACAGTGATCCCATGGATGTCCTTGTTCTGATGCAGGTATCATCAACAAATGAAGAAACAAATGAGAAGAAAAAAGCTTTTGCTATTGAATTAATCTATTATAGCGTTATTATTTTCGATCGGTTTATTTTATGGAATACAATATCGGGTATCTGGAATGGCAATATGCTACTGTATATTAGCCGATAATGAAAGTATTTCATATGATTGACCCGGTTAGCTGATGTGCAGGAGCCTGTACTTCCTGGTTCTTTCCTTCGTGCACGAGCTATCGGTCTGATGCCTATGATTGATCAGGTGAGCATATTATTTTCCTCTTTCCCTAGTAGCATCATGTTGTCTATCATATTATTTTATGATAGCAGGAGGTGATCCAAGCTTGGGGCTGGGCATGTCCTAGTTTAAGCCTCATCAACGTAGATTCTTTATAGTCTTTGTGTCTTACGACAAGTGGAATTATCATGGATGCAAATGACGGTACAGTATCGGTCAAGGCAAAAGTGATATAGGCTTTATTGAGCAATAATCAGCCGTATTGGAGCATATGAATTGAGGGGGATATTGATATATTGGCCGTACATTGAATGTATCAACTGATATTTAGCTATCGGCTAATATATCGCTAATAAAATAATATATCACAATTCTTCTATAATATCGAAAAATATTTATTTTGGGATATATATATATATATACACACACACACCCGCAAATGTTTAAACAAGTGCTATAGTTTCTGCTGATAAGCATGATTCCTGTTTCAGGGTGAAAAGGACGACAAGATAATAGCAGTTTGTGCTGACGATCCTGAATTTCGTCATTACAAGGAGCTCAGTGATCTGGCCCCACATCGCCTTGCTGAGATCCGCCGCTTCTTTGAGGATTGTATCCTTTTACACACATTTAGACCGTGTATCAATATTAAACATATCAAATGTAGATTATTATAATGGATCCTAACATTGTAGGCAAATATCGGCTGATATATTAGGAAATATCGAGTCTGTTGGCTGATGTCTTGACTATCATCAAAATAGTGTAATATTTTGCCTATACTGTTAGATATTATAACTTTGTCACACCATCAAAAAGGTTTGCTATCAAAAGACTCGATAGCTATATATCAGCCGATTTTTTATACGTAGGTCAGTATTTTATTCCACAATTTACTCTCATATCCGGTTGCATG
The DNA here is from genome assembly GCA_025585075.1 of Nepenthes mirabilis. Classification (NCBI taxonomy): domain Eukaryota; kingdom Viridiplantae; phylum Streptophyta; class Magnoliopsida; order Caryophyllales; family Nepenthaceae; genus Nepenthes; species Nepenthes mirabilis. The sequence goes on from JAODPA010127200.1 coordinate 15,686, forward strand.
CATTTTCCTTCCTCTGTCCTATGGGCCATAACATGTGAAATGCAGACAAGAAGAACGAGAACAAAAGCGTTGCAGTAAATGACTTCCTCCCGGCAGAAGCTGCCATTTCTGCCATCAAATACTCGATGTAAGCCGATTATTATATTTGCCATATCTGTTAGTAAGTAGAGCCTTAACATAATCGGTAGGGTTGTTATCCAGCGATCAAGTAGTCACTGGTTGGAGTTATGGGAACAGTTTCTTAAGTAAATAATATAAAACCGCGTAAAATAGACCCAAATTCATCATACGCTTCCACAGTTCCTGCACGGAGTGGAAGCGACATGCACTGACCTGTCTTTTTGTGAAGTGTCTTCTCTCCACTCCACTCGGTTTTTTTTCTCAAAGACGGCCTTGTTTTCTAGCCAAAGTTCATCACTCGGTATAACTTCCTTGCTTTGACATACAAGAACTTTATATGAGATTTAAGTGTTCTGTAGATAGTCAGAATTATCATTTATTTCATAATTTTATAATACGGAATCAAACATTCATAACATACCAAATTCTATACTTAAAATTCTTTTCTCGATGAATTTAGAATCAATTTCTCAACATATACTCTGATTTCTCTTCCTTCACGAGATTTCACAGAATTTGTGTGTAGAGTTTAATCATGACGATTTCTCTAGTAGGGTTCTTGAATTTTAAAATAATAGAATGTTAAGAAATTTCCTCTAATTCAAATATAAAAACCACCCCACATCATCCGAAGAACATTCACTAATTATCTTCAATTAAGAAGACTGGCGGATCTCTTAGTTGCAAAAATATTGTTCTTTTTTATTAAAGATTTGGCCTTTTTAAAGAAAATTTTTCTTTAATAAAATATAATAAAATTATACGGGACTGTAATTTTTAATTATTTTAATAAATTATTGAATATAATTTGGGTGTTATGTGGGTTAATTCTAACTTTAATTGTGCTTGCAGGGATCTATATGCTTCATACATCGTTGAGAGCCTGAGGCAGTGAACTGTTTCCGGCGTCTGCTCTAAGACGGCGTGACCGTACAATGGTCGAATGGGCTACACTATCATACTTCTTGAGTTTATCGTTTGTTTTGATTTCCAGCTGCGCTCATCGTGGCTTGGTGCTGGATTTATATGGGGCTTCTTATAAACCTCTGAAATATATAATGCTTCGGTATGTTTGTTTGATAAAGGAAAGTGTAGCTGTCTTGTACTACAGTATTGGCTGATCTATACTGTTATCGATTTTTCAATACTGTAATAAAATCATGATATTTTATTGCGTTAATGGATATATCAGGCGTATTATGGTTGTATCGACTGATATTAGTTGGTATTTTTCTGTTAGGTTATAATTTGTAAAAGTTTTTTTTGCTGTAAATATATCTGATATAGATACATATTATCTGATATTTATATTGTCAATTTGATCGCAACCAATGTTGGTAGCTGTGTTTTCATTTATTGTTATTGTATGTTGTTATATTTTCCATTCACTTGGAATAAAGCACTGGTAATTTTTGTTTTATTGTAGTTCGGAAATTTCTTGTTCAAATTAGGAAAAATAGTATAATTACAGTGTATGAATAAGATTGTATATATTT
>JAODPA010127211.1:0-17300 GCA_025585075.1 Nepenthes mirabilis
CGAGCTGAGACAACAACCCACAGGAAAATTGTTGCCAAGCAACAACTTCAACAAACTGGCGGAGATAGCCAGACACAAGCATTCCAATGGAATGCAACACTGCCGCCACAATAAAGCAACACTCGGGCAGGACAATACCTCACTCAAGAAGAGCATTTAGCAACCAAGCAATGAACCGCATCCAGTCAGACGAGGCCAGCAATGGATGCAACACGGGCCATCAAATCCAAGGCGCAAACCGGGGATAAAAAGAAGCTCGCTGGAGAGAGAAGCGAGGGCTCAAAGGACGAGCGCCATCGCACTCTCAGAGGCCATAGGATCCCAGCCACAAAATCTACAACCGAAGGAGAGCCTTCGCCCCAAATCAGAAGACGAGAAGAGAACTCCAACCTCGCAGGAAGCTTCGAAAGTATCGAAGGCGCCGAGGCCGACAACCCCGGTAATGGAGACTGAAGACGGGGAGCCGGGTGAGGGAGGGCGGCCGGGCAGGCATCCGGGAGGCCGGCCATGGCAGGCACCGGAGCCGCCAGCACCCAAGACGGAACCGCTGAAGATGACGCCGGGCAGATTCAAAATTCAAACGAATTTTGAAAACCGGTCTAATCCATTTGACCATTTTAGGAGGGAATTTCATTAGGGTCAGGATTGAGATAATGAAATCTCAATGGACGGAGTCATAAGCTTTCATAGGGTCAATTTTCATCGTACATCTGGGCGGATAATAACCCAAATGATACTTATGGATGAGCTCTTGGGATAGGAGAATGTTGTCACTGATTTGACGCCCAGCAACAAAGGTCGTTAGGCACTTGTCGACAAGATAGGGTAATGTCATTTTTAACCGATTCGCAATAATCTTCGAGATCACTTTGTAGATGACATTACAACATGATATGGGACGGTAGTTAGATGCCAAACGAGGAGATTGGATCTTTGGGATCAGGCTAATGATCGTAGAGTTCATTTATTTTAGAAGCTTTCCATGATTGAAAAAGTCACGAATAGCTTCGCAGACAGATGAACCCACAGTGTCCCAAGATTCCTTAAACAATTTGAAACTAAAGCCATCAGGACTAGGGGCGTGGTAATTTCCAATAGAAAAGATCACCTTGCGAATCTCATCATCGCTAATAACCGGACCAACAAGTGGGCCCATTAGCGAGTCAGGCACAATGTGTTAGATGAAAGGGTGGAGCCGAGCAGCGTCAACCGATCCATGCGAACGACCAGACCCAAGAGCCTTTCTAAAGTGATTCACAATTAAATTTTGGACATTCTCGACTCCGACGATTGGATTCCCAGAGTCATCGAGGGGGGAGAAATCCTATTCTTATTGTTGTTTCCATTCACAGTCTTGAAGAAGAATTTATTGCATTGGTCTCCCTCTTTAAGCCACCTTATCCTAGCTTTTTGCTTGATAAGATCAGCTTCCTTAGCCATCGCGGAGTGGTAAGCTTCCCTACAGGATTGCTCCTCGTGGTAACACCCAAAGATGGAAGGAGACTGTCCTTGGATATCCTCGAGATTTTTCCTCAAACGAATAACATCCTCATGGACATCGCCTTCGTGAACATTAAGCTGTTTAAGCACCAGTTTCACCTTCTTGAGTTTGGACACCAGCCGGAACATTGGAGTGCCAGTGGTTCCTTCCTTTAAAGCATCCATAACTAAGAGGTGAAATTTTGGGGAAATGGTGAGGAAGTTATTAAACCGGAACATCCCATACTTTCTAGACGACTCACCAGAAGGGAGAAGAATACAAGGGGAGTGGTCAGATAGTCTGGCAAGGGGAATAGGGCTTTGGCCCTACGGAACTGATCAAGCCATTGACCTTTTCTTTTTTAGTAAGTAATAATTTTGGATTAAATTGAGAAAAAATTACAAAGACAATGCAATAACACCAAGTATCTTGACTTGGTGTTAATGCATAACGCGCCAGGGCATACCCCGAGCAGATAGTACATCAAAATATATGAAACAAAAGGAAAGACATACAACACAAGTTCTAACAACCTGTGGGCATCGTGACCAAAATTCAGTAAAACAGAGGAGCAGAAGGCGCACAACACACCCAGTGGGCATCCGTACAGCCACCCCATCCTGCGACAATTCCAAACCGGCAAAGAAAGAGTCCAACACGGCATATGAGCACAGAGCCAAACCGGCAATGAGACAGGCAATGTGGCCACTAATTTGCAGACCGGCATATGAGCACAGAGCCAACCCGGCTGACTTCAAACCCGCATTCCGGCGTGGGAGAATTCCGGATTCCGACGTGTTTGAAAAAAAAAAAAAAACTCTCTGGAAACCGGAGTGGGAGTGCTCCGGATTCCAGAGTTGATCCCACAAAAAAAAAAAAAGGGCAATTTAGGTGTGATTTTATTGGTCGATAAATCTCTATAGTAGATTCCGGACTGTTTTTTTCCCGGAGTGCTTCTTTTAACTTCCTTAGTGGAGTGTTGGGTTCTCACACGGAAGATGTGATGTATTCACCTTGGACGGAGTGGTCTTGTATTGATTCTGGAGTGCTTGTGGTTCCCTTAGCTGGAATGCTCTTTGTCTCCTTAGACGGAGTGGCATAGCCGGAATGATCTTCTGCGTTTTGGACGGAGTGATTGATGCCCCTCTAGGACGGAGTGGATCTTCTTGGCCGGAGTGATCTTTCGTTCAATGGCTCCGCCTTTGAGGACGGAGTGGCTATCTGAAGCTGGAGTACTTCCTGAGGTGGAGTGGCATTTGAAGACGGAATGTTTTTGCTGCTGTGGCAGGATGTTTTTGGGCCGGAGTGGCCGTGCCTGAATTTCCGGAGTGACATATTTCCGGAGTGCTGCTTTTGAGCCGGAGTGGCCTGGCGCGAGCTGTGCCCAGAGTGGCAAAATTTCGGAATGCTGCTTTAGATTACAGGCTTCCGGAGTGCTTTGCACGTGATTTCTGGGGTGGTTTTCTTTTCTCGTTATTTAGCCGGATTGGCTTGTACTTTTATTTTAATGGCTATTGTCATGGATTTAGGGGTTCCCTTAGTTCTATGTTTTTTTTCCCAAGTCGGCAAAACACTTGGTAAAAAAATATAGTTTTTTGTACATTTTTATTTAATTTAATACAATTAATTACTTATCAAAAAAAAAAAAACATCAGATAGTCAAACTGGTAATGAAGCCTACGAACACCGATCTAGGTATCACACCTGTTGGAGCTGAATTCCAAACCGGGAACAATAGAGTGAAGAACTGGAATGCTCCAATTCCACGCAGCAGTTCGGATTCCAAACCAGCATAAGCCTGTGCAAACCGGAGACAATTGCCGATCTGGACAAAATGCGCAATCCGGCCAAATCCTACACACAGCATTGGAAATTTCTCCAAGGCTCCAAGTTCAACCAATTCAATTAGCATCTTAGTCACGTAAGAGTTCCCGGAGGGCATCAATTCAGCAAGACCTGTCTGGCTATACCACAACCATCTGGACCCCTTGACCCAGCTGATGCAACTCATCTAGTTGGCTTATAAACGGCACAAGGGCAGCTAGTTGGCTTATAAACAGAACCTCACCTCAAATTCCCAAGCTTAGCTTCCCAGCTGATTCCACAACCAGCGAAAAGAACACCTGCCTACAAACGGCAGGCAAATTTGCAACCAGCGAATTTTCTTTCTTCGAAAGACTAGCAACAAGACCCATTTACATCCAAAAACAATCCTCCTCCAAGAAAAAGCCTACTGCAACCAGCTCCAACAAGATCCCCAAAGCGGAATCAGCAAGGGGATCATACAGCCAATCCACCTCCAAGCATACCAAAAAATGACACCAACAGCTAATCAGCCAACCGACCAATCAGTTAAATCCATCTGCATCAAGAACAACACCCACCAACAAATGGCATCAGCAGCAAAAAAGGTGCCCTACAGCAAAGGGCCAAAATTCAACACAGCAGGCAGCAGAATAGCATCCGAACGCATCTACAAACGGAATGCAAATTTGCATCAGCAAGGAAAGATGCACCAGCAACTGATTCCAGGCCAACAAACGAGATACCAGCGCTTAGCTCAAACCCAAGACCCATTTGCTTTCCATCTGCATTCCTGAACAGAATCTAATCTTCAACCATTATGCTGCCAGCAGACTCTAACAAGGGCAGCAACATTGATCAACATGCCAGATACAAGGCAAGATACTACCATCAGCAGCGAAATCAAATAGCAAGATACTAGGCAACTGCACCAAAGCCCCAGTCCCAGCACCAGCAAAATTTTCTAGCAACAACACAGCCAGCTCCAGCATCAAACAGAGGAGCAAAAGAACTGAGAATCAGCAGCCTCCCCTAATGGCTACAAACAGATTGAATATCACCACAACACCAGGCAATCCAAATTGCACAGCCTCCAGAAGTTACAACAGCACGCCGGATCAGCAGCCTGTAGCATCTCAAATACTATCACAAAGCAGGTGGCGAGCACAAGCAAAGAAAGCCCATTAGCCTAAACTACATCTACGATTCTTAACCCTTTTCCATTCATCCTTTCGCAACTTCCTTATCTCCCATAGGGGAGGCATATCATAGAACCCCGGCCTCTTAGGAGGCACATTCCCAGTAGTCTCCTCCCCGATAGGAGACTCAACTAGAAAGTTGACATCCAGAGGTTTACATGATGGAGGACGATCAGCAGGAACAAATTGATTCAAGCAATATTTCCGGGCAATCCGAGAGATTGAATCCGGGGTAATATCAGGGTCAATCTCGTCGGATGGACCAGGATCATCATGAACAGGTGAGGAAACGGGCCAACGCCAAGTCAGCAACTGCCATCACAGGGGGATCGACAGCAGCAGGTAAAGTGCAGGCAACAACTCTCTTGAATAGCCTGGCTCGTCTCTCTCCTCTCTTTTTTTTTTGGTAAGCAAGTATTTTAGATTTATGGGAGAAAAAATAACAAATTTGGATGTTTTATCACCAAATTTTTTGACTTGGGGGTAAAACATAGCCGGCTGGGGCATACCACGAGCAACTAGTACCTCCAAAAATACAAAACAACCTCTAGGAGGCCAACTTTCTACAACATCTATAGAAATTGAAAAAATATTACACACAACATAAATGGAAAGGGCCACTTCCAACCCCCGTAATCAAGTTGCACTTCGGCATAGGTGCACACTGATATAAGGCACTCCGGCCCAAATCACTCCGGATAACTATACTCCGCATAATGCTTTCCACTCCGGACTATGCAGCTCCGTCACAAACACTCCGTCCTGCGTCAGTGGATCCCAGGCAGTCCGTCCATTTCACTCCGGTTTCAATAACACGCGGACGAAATATCACTCCGGCAAAATCACACTGGCCAAAAGCACTCCGGAACTTAACACTCCGGATAAAGCACACCGGAAATTTACACTCCGAATTCAACAGCACTGCGTCCCAATCACACTCCAGCTTTAATGCACTCCGGATATAGGCACATTCCAGGCAGCATAGGGGAACAGGCAAAACGCACTCCGGCGAAATATCACTCTGGCAAATTCACTCTGGCCAAAAGCAGTCCGAAATTTGGCACTCCGGATAAAGCACTCCCGAAATTTACACTCCGGATTCTGCAACTCTCCGTCCCAATCACTCCGTCCTGCGACCTTCCTTCCAAGCACTTCGTCCATTTTCACTCCAGTTATAAGGTGCACCGCAAACATGCACTATCCAGGCAAATGAAGGAAAAGGCAAATCCACTCCGGCAAAAATTCGCATAATGCACACCGGAAATTTTCACTCCGGACCCTGCATCACTCCATCCCAACACTCCATCCAATACATTCTGGTTTCAATGCACTCCGGATTATTGCTCTTTCCAGGTTAAGGAAAGGAACAGGCATCTCCGGATATTTTCACTCCGGCAAAAAGTATTCCGGCTACATGCACTTCGGGCAGTTTTATCAACATATGGAGTCAACTCCTCTCTGCAGCCCAGAGGCAGCAAAAAAAACAGCAAAGGAGTAGCAAGGCCCTGTAGATAGGGACATTCTCAGCCTCACAACCCATTCAGCAGAAAGGGGCCAGCATCCAGCAGTCTCAGCACAAGGAGCAGCCCCAAAAAGAAGCAAAAACCAGCAGCAGCACTGACCATCAGTAGAGGGGCGCCCAAATATCAACAGCAACCCAAGCAAAAATACAGGGTCCCATGAGTAGGACCCAGCCAAAAATTGCTCCCTCATCATACTCCTAAGAGCCAGAGGCACCCCTGGATTTCCGAGAGGCTGATTGCTCGTCTCTCTCCTCGAATTCAAATTCGAACTCCTTCTGCTGCCCGCCGGCTCTAGCGGCGCCGCCGCCGGCCACGACCGGCCTCATGGGGGTTCGCCTTGTCCCGGTCTCAGACCCCATTTACCCAGGTCTTCCGGTCCCTTCTCTCCATCCTCTGTCAGCGTCGATACCGTTTGGTGCGCTTGAATTCCCACCTCTGCCTGATAAAGCACTGGCCCCTCCCGATGGCCCTGATGCTAGATTCTTAGCGCAGGTTGAGGGCGTGGAGTCCGGTTCCTGTACCCCACCGCCACCGGCTTCCCCTTCCCACCTCCCTCCTGATGAATCTGGTGCTCATTGTAGCGGTTTGTCTCTAACGTCTGCAAAGTCTCCTAATGCCAAGGTATCATCCAAATCTGTTCATGATTCTAGCCCGTCTTCAGACCCTGTTTCCGTCCATGCTTCTGCAAAATCTTGGGCTCAAATCGCTGTGGACCACGGTCCCCGATCTTTTGCCTCTCTTAAATATTTTCCTCCCTGTTCTGCGGCTGATGTCGACAACCCTTCCCCACCTCCTGCTGAGGTTGTGCAGCAATGCTCCAAAATTTGGGGCTCAACTTTGGTGGGTTTTTTCCCTAGAAATCCTCCCCACTTTTTGGCGGTTAGTGGCATCGCTCGTAGAATTTGGGCTAGGTTTGGGTTGAGGCACGTTGCTGTCAATGGTAATGGTTTGTTTTTCTTTCAATTTGCCTCTGTATTACATCTGGAGAATTGCTTGGCTAGAGGACCATGGGCCTTCAAAAAGTCGCCTATCCTCCTCAAGAGGTGGTCTCCGGGCTTGTGCTTGGATTCTGATTCTCTCGTGTCTGTCCCTGAGTGGATTTCTCTGACTAATGTCCCTATTGAATTCTGGACTCCAATGGGCTTAAGTTGGATTGCCAGTAGGATTGGCAAACCAATCCTGTGTGATCCCCAAACTGCCTCTATGCATCGGGTGCATGTGGCCAGGGTCTGTGTTGAGCTGAAACATGATGATCCTCGACCAGCAAAAATTAGGATTTTGTCGTTTGATGCGGCACCTTCAAAGGTGGTTGAGATTGATGTTGAGTATCACTCAAAGCCGGCTGTTAATTTCCCTCTGAGCAGATTGAAATGGCCTATTGTCCGGCCTAAGGCCCCGTTTCCTGTTCCTGATGCGGGGCTCCCTGGTTGAATGGTAGTGTGCTCTCTGGATCATGGTAAGGAAGATGTGGCTATGCAGAAGTGTTGCTCTGTCAATGGTGAATGCTCAGTAAGTGAAGATGTGGTTTCTTCACTGCCCCCCTAGCTTCCTGTATATGGCCCTGCTATGGCAGGCTCTGTTGAATGCTCTGCCGATGGGGCCTCCATAATCTTGCGAGCCAGAGCAAAGTGAAGGGACTTTTTCTGTGGCTCCCCCTATTGGGTATGGTGGTTCGGATTCGTTGCATTTGGACCTTATTGTGGAGGCTTGTGATGAGCTTGCGGTCCCGGATACGCAGTCTGTTCAGGTTGCTGGTGTTCTTGGGGATAGGTGTGTGGTGGTCTTAGCTGTGAACTATGAACCCCTCTCTGAGGTTGATGTCCACCCAGTGGTGGGAAATGCTGATTTGGTGTTGCCACAAATACCACTTCCTGATCCGGTCATTGACTTTGGAGGTTCGTATGGGTTGGGGGCTGCTGAGGCTGCTGCTCTGTTGGATCCCATAGATGGCCATGTAGCTGATGACAGGGCTCCCGCCCTTGTAGATTGCCTAATTCATGGAGTCAACGACTCTACTCCGGAGTCTATTACGCGAATCGTCCGCAAATACAACCTGGAAGCTCCATCTTCTGACATTCGGGTTCCACTTGTTGATGGTTGGGTGGATCTAGCTGAGTTTGCCAATCGATCTCTTCAGGAACCGGCCCCAGTCTATAGATCCTCGGATGAGAATCCTGAACCAACTGAGGCTGCTACTTTGGTATTAGATGATGAGAAATATGGAGTCCTTCTGCAGAGCAACCTTGTTGTGCCCCCTCTCCACTGGTGTCGTTCTCCCTGTGGTGGAAGGCGATGTTGAGGTGTTGGCACATGTTTCCTCACCTGTTAGAGTTGCTCCGAGTCCGTCTAGTGTGATTGAGGGTGATTCATTAGTCGGATCAATTACTCCTGTTGCTGGGGCCTCCCATGAGGCTGCTGCCCTGCCTGAGGTCACGCCTGATTCCCGCGCTTCGAGTCCATTTGAGGGGGTTGATCCTGATATCACCCCTGAATCTATATCTCGAATCATTCAAAAATACTCTCTGGACGGCTCTACAGTTGATCTAGCAGGGACTAGCACTGTGAACAAGAAAGTTTATCTGGATGGCAGTATCCCAGACGCGGATCTGACCGTCGATCAGACTCCTTTTTCTATTTCAGATGATGTGGTTCCTGATGAGAAGGATCCGCTGTACTTGGCTTTTCAGCAACTCATGGACTCAGATGGCTCTCGTCAACTATTTCATGTCACCCCTGCTGCGCATACGAATCTTGTAAAGGACTTCCTGGACAAGTGCTGGCAGGATATAACTGTTGAGAACTTTAGTAAATTCTGCTCTGCCTTCCCAGATGCGGCGGAAAATGGGTTTCCCCATGATGCTTATTTGTTGGCGTTTCAACTTGTTTTCACGGTTGACTCCTCTCAAGCCCATAGTGCCTCATTCTCTCCAGAGGAGGAGAAGGTTGTTTTTGGATTCCTATCTTCCTTGCTGAATTCGGCTTTAAATTGGCCAGGTTTCCTGAATGGTAATCAGATTGATTTTTTAGCTGGACCACACGGCAATGCTCTTAAGATCCCGACTGAAGAAACCTGGCGTCAGTACAAGTCTGGGAGGCGGCGTAAAGCTGCAAAAAACCGGATTTCTCATGTATGAAGACCTGCAGCTGCCGACTCCTTGGGGTAGCCTGGATCCTTTTTTTGCTCCTCTGGTTTGACCGGAGTGGATTATGGCCGGAGTGGATTTGTGTCCCTTAAAGCCGGAGTGGCCTTGTGCCCTTTAAGGATGGAGTGGATTATGGCCGGAGTGGCTTTGTGCCAGTTAAGGCCGGAGTGGCCTTGTGCCCCTTAAGGACGGAGTGGCAATTTGCTTGTTAAAAGCCGGAGTGAATTTAAAAGGCGGAGTGGCCTTTGTGGCTTTCTCCAAAAAGACCGGAGTGAATGGTAGTTTGCATTTCAAAAGCCGGAGTGGATTTTGTGGCTTTTCAAATGCGTCTTGATGGACGGAGTGAAGCGGCTCTATTGGGCCCATTTTCTCTGTTGGACGGAGTGGCTTTGTTATCGGGCCACTCTCTTTTGGACGGAGTACAATTGCCGGAGTGGCCATGTTTCCTTTGAGACCGGAGTGCCTTCAGTTCAACAATTGCCGGAGTGCCCAATTTGAGGACGGAGTGGCATTACATTCGGAGTGCATGCTTCTTTATTTGGCCGGAGTGCCCAATTTGGTGACACGTTTCAAGTGCGTCTTAAAGGCTGGAATGGACGTGCGTATCTTGAAGCCGGAGTGGCCTTGTGCTGCTCATAAACCGAAGTTGTTTTGCGCGCCAGGTAGCCGGAATGATCCGTCACTTAAAGGCCGGAGTAAAGAATTGCATCTGGATGGTTGAATCCGGAGTGCATTGTGCCGGAGTGCAATATGCCGGTGTTGAAATTTGCCGGAGTGCAATTTAGCATAGTGCAATCTGCCGGGGTGCTTGTTTACCGGAGTGCAGTTGCCGGAGTGAAATTTGCCGAAGTGAAATTTGCCGTAGTGCAATGTGGCGTAGTGCAATCTGCTGGAGTGCTTTTTTGTTGGAGCGCAAGCACCGGAGTGCATTTTTGCCGCAGTACAATATGCCGGAGTGCACTAGTGCCGGAGTGCTGCTGTTTCTTCTACCAGTGATAGCCGGTGTGTAATTGAGACCGCTGTTGAGATGGGTCTGTTCGGCGATGAAGGGCTAGCTGCCTTTTGGTTTTGCTGAGTTGATCTAGTTGACTGATGATGTGTCTGATCATTTACTAGATAGATTTCATATTCTGTTGAGTCTGTCGTATGTTGGCCTCCTAGAAGTTTTATATTTTTTTCTAATGTACCACTTGCTCAGGACATGCCCTAGCGCTTATGTTTTATCTCCAAGTCAAAACACTTGGAGATAAAACATAGATTTTGTAATTTTTCTCCCATTAATCCAAAATACTTACTTACCAAAAAAAAAAAAGCGAAGCGATGATTCCCAGCCATCATTCCAAGTATAGTGCATACCTTCATGGCACACATCCTCAAGATCGCAGTCTCTAAGGCAATTATCAAGGTCAATCGTGCTTACCAAAAAAAAAAAAAATCAAGGTCAATCGAGCTTTTGTAGTGCCAGATACCACCTAGGGCCTCGGACGAAGATCTTACTGCGTTGAAATCTCCAAGAGTGGCCCAAGGAATGAGTTGATTATCCTATTGCTCAGCGTGGCCACTTGATCTAATCTTCACAGATTCAGGTAAGTGGGCATCAGCCCTCATTTCAACACAAACCCTAGCAAATCCCATTCGTTTAAGTCTTTCAGTGACAGAGTCCAATTGTATAGGTTTCCCCACAGCACTCGCGATCCAGCTCAAACCAAGAGGGGTCCAATATTCAACAGGGATCCCGGTCATTGTGACCCAAATGGGAAAGGATTTGTGCTCCTTCCTAGACAGAACCATTCCCGGTTTCCATTTCTTTAGAGAAAAGGGATGGCCAGCAATAGACCATGGTTCACTGGCTAGACATTTGTCAAGCATTTTGATTGAGGAGAAGCAAAAAAAGAAAAAAACCCAAATCATTTCCTGCCACATGTTGGAGCTTGAAGCGAGTCCAAATTTTCCTAGTAATATTGTTGACAGCATTAAAATGAATGGGATTTTCAACTTTTTTTTGGTAAGTAAGTAAAGTGCATTAAAATTAAAAAAGAAATACAAAACTGTGTTCTAACTCCTAGTATTTTTCCGATTTGAAGTAAGAACAATGTCGATGGGGCATTCCCGATCCTCATGATCATGTCATGAAAACATAGAGACTTTACAGCTGCATTATCGAAAGTATATCAATCTGCCTATGTAAATAAATATATATATAAATATATGATTTACTAAGGCAACTTGACGTCTCAACCTTGGACGCCGTGCGGCAAAGATTTTCTCCTCCAACCGATCAAACTGATGACCGGAAGAGCAAGCTATACTTGCTACAGCTGGCAGCCAACGTGATCCAAAGCCAACTTGGCCGGGCTGCGTTGAGACCAATCAATATTCTCCTCACAATGCACCAAAAATGCATTCCAAAACGGTTAGCTAGTTGACCGAAAAACCAAAGCAAACCTTCCAAGCTTCGTTATCAGCCTCCAATCAGGATACCTTGTCAAGCGGAAAGACGCAACAATCCTTCTATGCTTCGCCGACAGCCAACGCGATCCATGGCCTAGGCCGGTATCCCGGCAATTACAGCAGATGGGAGCAAACCGGCATATACAGGCCACGTCAACATGACACCGAACCGGCCGCATCACCAAACTGGCAGAGAATAAACAGCGCTATACTAGGTGAAATGAATCACAACAGCAGCCAACCGAACCAGGCAACCGTAGCCATCCAACCTCCAACAATTCAGTAGGAACACCAAAACAGCAAAGCAGACCCAAACCGGCATTTTTGCCTTATGATGCAAATCGGCAAAGATGCCACCCAACATTTTTTTTTGGTAAGTAAGTAATTTGGATTAAATAGAGAAAAAATTTACATAAACAATGTTTTTCTCGAAGTATTTTGACTAGGAGTAAAAGTATTAAACGCTAGGGCATACCCCGAGCAGTTTGGTACATCAGATGACACCAAAGAAAAGTGTAAAACAAAAAATTCCTCCAGGAAGACAACATTTAACAACATCATCAAAATACTGCCAAATGTTGACACGGTCACACGAGGGGTCGGGAACTCCTATTTGGGCTGACGCAGATCAGCATATCAGATGGTAGCATATTAGTCCAACACAGCATATTCCAGCAGAAGGAAGATAGGCGCATGTCAAAAACCTTTTTTTTTTTTTTTGGGTAAGTAAGTGATTTGGATTTATGGGAGAAAAAATTTACAAGTAATGATTTATCACCAAGTGTTTTTCCGACTTGGGGATAAACCAAAACAGTTAGGGCATGCCCCGAGCATTTAGATACAACCTATGAAACCAACTAAAGGACAAAATTGCTGGTAATCATACAACACAAGAGAATTACTCAAAAGCAATTCCTAGACAAATTAAACTTCCATTACCAGGCAAAAACCAAAAGGCCAGCCACAGGAAATAGCCAGCAAGCAGCCTTCTTCGGTTACTGCACTACTGCAACCAGCAAACAGCATCATGCAACATCTACACTGCCCATTAACCGCACGGCAGCAAGCAAACCAGCAGAAGAACAGAGCCTTGGTATCAATAATACCAGCACATGCTTCAGCTCACTGTCCCACAGAATCAGTGGGCATCACCACACGGCATAACAAAACTGCCAACATGGATTGAACAGCAAAGGCTTTCAAGCTCACAACAAACCAATGGGCATCAGCACAGCCCACTAATAGCAGAAAACAGCATCGAATCCCTTGCAGCCCGAGAGCAGGACACTGTAATACTCCAACAGCAGCAGAGGACAGACTTCAACTTTCAAACAGCAATGGGATCATCATTCAGCATAGGAGCTGCATCCTGATCATCCAACCGGATCCAGGACTAAGGCAGCATCCACAATCAGCAGAGGGAACCAGCCCAACTCCTATACCCAACAGCAACTCAAGCACCAGCCGCCTTACTCCAACTTCAGAAAAGCCTCAGCAGCAGAAATGCAGACCAACTAAACAGAGCTGGTCATCATCCTCAAAGCATCACCAATCACTGCCCCCGGCTAAAAGGATCAGCCATTAAAGGATTAGCATCCTTTGCAAACCTAACAGAACTGCTTCAAAACAGAACAGGCCCCAGGCCATCTCGTTAACAGCAGGGCAAGCTGAAGACCCGCTATTTGATACAATACCTAAACTCCTTCCATTTGTAGCATTGCAGAACAATGACACATCAGGCAATTGCATTTGTTGCAAAGCAAACAGCAGCAATAGGCTGGCAGAAGAGACCAGCCAAAAGCAGTCCGAAGGACTACAACAAAATGGGTTACACAACCAGAGAAACAGAAACGCACCAAAGGAAAAACGGCTGCACCAAGTCCTTCAGGATGGAGCAGCATCCCACAGATATGCACATAAGCACACCAGCAGAAGCCACCAACACCGCAACAGGAGCGAGAGCACCCAATAACCGCAGTAAACTGACATTAAAAGCCAGACAACAGCACCACATCTCACCGCAATTAAGCAGCGAACACAAGGACAGCAGAGTTCCAGCCCGTCAACACAAAGAACAGCAAGGACCAACTACAGCCTTAAGAAAGCTATTCCAAATTACAATAACTACAAACAAATAGTGATTACCAGACCACGAACAAGAAATGCAGCGAACCGCATTCTCAAAATCTGCCAGCAGGCATTTCAGCGTCCAAACAAGCCACACCCAGTTCAAAAAAAACACTCCAGCCTTTAGTTCCAACCAAAAGCAAACCAAGCACCCCCCAACCCAACTTACCGGAAGGAACAACCAAGCAGAGTAGCTCCAGAACCAGGCACAGGGCGTTCGTCAGCATCAATCCCACCGAGCAGCACATCAACGAGCGACAAACCCAGAGAGCAAGACGCATAGACAAGGTCTTGGCATCTGAACCCCCAAATGGGTCAGGGGAACAACGTCAGGGAAACCACAGAGGACCACAGAGAACCTCAACGGACTTGGCTGAATCAGTGGAAATCAGGGCTTCACCAAAGATGAAATCATAGATTATCCCGGCGAATCCGTCCAGTAAGGCAGAAGTAATCTTGGATGTGCCCAAAATCGAAGACGGGTTTTGGGTTCTTTTTTTTTTGGTAATTAATTAATTGCATTAAATTAAAGAAAAATGTACAAGGAAACTATGTTTTTTGCCAAGTGTTATACCGACTTGGAAAAAGGAACATAGAAAAATGGGGAACCTCTAAAATCATGACAAAGGTCATTAAGAGATAAAATTACAATAATTTTTGGATTACTGTAAATGAAAAACCCAATCGGAAGAGCGTGCCAACCACTCCATAATCAAGCCAAGCCGGCATCATAGAGAGGCACTCCGGAAGCAAATTACAAAGGCACTCCGGAAAACTGTAGTTAAAATAAGCACTCCGGAAATTTGGCACTCCGGACATCTCACGCCTAACCACTCAGGCCCAAAAGCAGCTCTCCGGAGAACACCAATCCACTCCGGCCCAAAATCAGCACTCCGGAAAATGCCACTCCGGTCGCAAATCGCACCTGGCCAATCTGGCCCCAAAAAATTGCAATACTCAACAAGCCACTCCGGACTCATATAAGCATTTCGGAAACCAGTACACTCTGGAAGATTGCCTCTCTGGCCACAACTCGCGCCTGGCCACTCCGGCCCAAAAGCGTCACTCCGAAGATTTGTCACTCCGGAAGTTCGCGCATGGCCACTCCGGCCCAAGTACTCCGGCTTCAGAAAAACCACTCCGTCCTCAAAGGCACGCCGCCATTGAACATAATCCACTCCGTCCACCCTTTGGAGTAGCAATGGAGTACCGGAAGTCACTCCGTCTAAGAGGCTCATCAATCAGTCCGGCCAGCAAGGGGATGCAGACCACTCCGGCTCTGTAATAGCCCAAAGTTTCTCCGCCCAAAGCCACTTCGTCCAACATCACTCCGTCTTAGGAGTTACTCCAGCAATCCAGACACACAAGGCAGCTCCGGCTATCAAGGAGCCACAATAACACTCCAGCTTTCAAACGGCGCAGAGCAAGCACAAAACAGCTCCATCCTTAAATCACACCTGCCATTAAGCATCTCACAAACACTCCAGCTTCCAGACAACGGAAATCCGGAATCAACAAAGCCACTCCGTCCAGAGTGGACCGCCCAAAGCACTCCGGATATAGAGAGTACAAGCGCTCCTGCAGCACACACTGCAAATCACTTGGATTTACAGGGCTTAAATTTATTTCGAGATTGATCCTTAGCACGTTCAGAGCCACCCACATATTTTTTTAAAATACGAGAGATAGGGCTAGGCGTGAGATCCGGTTCAATAGCAGACGCAGGCTCCAACACCGGAGACATTCCATCAGATAGAGGAAACGACAGGACATGGTGTTCAATAACAGCATCAGGATTGGGGCCATCAACCACAGGGACGGCCTCAGAGGCCAAGTTTCCTAGTTTGGATCTACGAAACTTAAGTGGATGACAAATGTCACTACATAGAGCCAGCACTCTGCTGCGAGGATCACAACTGGGAGCCTCAGCTGACACAAACTCAGGAGCAAAGCGAACCCTCTTAACGACCGGATCCTGATCCAGAGCTACGAAGGGGGTCCCATCTGAAGACTGAATGACAGAGTCAACTAAAGGGATTTTGGATTCGGAAATGGAAATACGAAGAGAGAAACCTCTTCGAAGCCAGGGAGAGAAAAGGGTGATGATTAGGTAAAGGGACGGCCGGGCGAGGCAACCAGGTGACCGGCCTTGGCCGGCGCCGGTGCCGCCCGGCCAGGTGAGGAACGCCGCAGGAGGCGCGGCCAGAAAATTCAAACCGAGGAACGCCCCGCCATGCACATTCACAACGCGTGCCACCGATCAGCATATTAGTCCATGCATATTAGTCCATGAACAGCATGCCACCGAAACTCTTCACCATGGCAGGGCCATATTCCACACCCAGCAAGCATCAGCTTATACCAGATGGGACATCACCAGCCAAGATGAAAAAGAAAAATCAGTGCAGATCAGAAATGGCGCACCAGTACTACCACCAATGCAGCTTCAAACTCCTCAGCCACACCAACGCAGGTTGGTATTTCAAATCAATTCCTGCATCAAGCAACCAAGAGCAGCAGCAACAGCAGATTGATAATTCCAGCAAAAATACTCCAGCAATAATAATGCTCCAGCATAGGGAAGCAAATCTGCCAAACCAAATCCCAGCACATGTGGCTCCAAAGAGCCTGTCTCCCATCCAGAACCTGCTAAAAAACAGGGGCAGACCAACCGGTCGCATAAAAGGCAAACACACCAAATGAAACAGTAGCAAATCTAGCAAACGCAACCAGCTCAGTATGGAAATCAGCATTCCAGAACCCAGCCTGCTGCAGCATCATCACCTTATCATTGAGGCATGCTACTCAAAACCACTGCAACTTCAACACAGTTTTCCGGCAGTACAAGAGGATATCTTCTGGAGAGAGATGCCAACTGGAGATCCCCCCGAAACAGCAGCCAGGGAAGAATATCGAAGTTCATCAACCAGAAGCCACATCACAAGCAGAGAATTCAATTGATTCAGTGCATGAACTTTATCAAAGTCCAAACCCCTAGCATTAGTGCAATTTCAACCATCATAAAAACAATGGAACGAAATTTAAAGTCTGCTCCAACAGCGACAGAACAACCCCTCCCACACCACTGCCCTCAAAACCAGCATCGCATAATCAAAGTCTGAAAACAGCAACACTGCAAAAACAGCCACACCCCACCCCGGTATTCAATAAGACCAGGTAAGGAACCAGGTGCTATTACAAACCAGCAACAAACCCTACTACCATTCCAGCATTCGGCCTCAAGCACTGAATCATGGCTTAGGCACACAGCTCTACTAGAGCAGTAAATAATTCAGAATTACTACCTGCAGAGGTAGCAATTCCTTCTTCAGGTTCAGCAACACACATGAATCAGCTGGGTCCATGGAAACTGCACGGCATTAATGCAACTGCAGCAGGATCAGCAGTAGAAACTCCAACCACTGCAGCCGCCCAACAGCTTCATGGAGTGGTTAGCCAGCAGCACCCAGTGACAAAACCAGCACAGCAGGAGAGCCAACACCAGAAAACATCGGCCCATCGAGCAAATGGGAATTAAGATCTAAATCATACCCAGGGGGAAATTCCTATATAG